>MU224826.1:2267590-2324741 GCA_018584345.1 Thuja plicata | reverse complement strand
TTGGGAATAAACAAGTTTGTACCTCAAGAAGATAAGAAACCAACACCTGAAGAAACACCTACAATTGTAGAACCTGAAGACAGCTCTGATGAGGATACTTTTCCTTATCCTATTCCACCAGACCTGGTAGCATTCTTTGCTGAGCTAGAGAACTTTGTACCATGTGTCAGTAAAGTAGACACTGATAGTGATTCTGATACCACTACTTCCATTGCTCCATTAACTTATGAAGAATGGAAATAAATGTATCCTCTAGGTCCTGATCATCACAGTAATGTACACATACCACCATACTTTCAAGAAAAATTTGATCAGGAATTCCAGTCACTTCTCCTTACACAAGAGGCAAGTGATGATACAAACACAACTGAGGTACCTAGGTCAATAGGTACTCATTTGACCATAGCAGAGGTTCTAGGTAGAACTCATCCCAACTGGGGACAAAGAGTTGATATTACTCACATTCTTGACATGAGACCTAATGATGAAACAGACTCCCATGAATATGAGTTTGACAGCTTGTCATACGCCACTTCTGACAGAGATACAGATACAATAAATGCATATGAAAACCTTCTCAAAGTAGGTGAACAGTCTAGTGTAGGGTCACATTTTTCTGACTCCCTAGGTGTTAACATGTCATCTACTACGGTCATTAGGAATCAAAGGAATTTGACTATACCTTTGGATGAGATCACTTTGGGTCTCGACTTGCTTATCCATGCCTTCGATGATTATACTGTGAATGCACTTGAACCCATCACTCCTCTTTCACTTTTCCATCCTGAGCTTATAGACTGGAACTCTACCTCCCCATCTAATGAAGTCCTTACATTCTAAAATGATTACACTCTTTCCTATTACCTACACACTATCAAACTTGTAATGTCTCCTACTAGCAAAGCAAGTGTGAACATGACTGAGGCTAACAACAAGTATCTTAGTCACAAAATAAAAATAAGAAAAAATAAGCGCTCTGATGGTGAAAACCACATTGTGGCAGTATCAGAGCCTAAAATAGTCAAAATAAAATACATATCCAAAGGTGAAAACCTCTTCGAGGCGCCCAAGGATGAGATAATTGATGCACTTCCGAGTCATTTTCAAGAAAGATCATCTATTCTTATTAAACCAACTCAACCTATCAACTTGGGTACAGAGGAAAAACCTTAGATTATTCACTTGGCACAATCACTATTAGAGGCAGAAAGAGAGGAATTCACCACATTCTTCAGAAAGAAAAAGATTAACTTTGCATGGAAATATTTAGATATGCCTAGATTAGACCCTAATCTAATCATGCATCATCTATCCATTGCACCAGGTGTTAAGCCCATCAAGCAGAAGCTTTGAAAAATACATCCACATGTAGCTCTACTTTTCAAAGCTGAATTAGAGAAATTGCTTAAGGCAGTGTTTATCAGAGTCATTGATTATGCAGAATGGATCTCTAATATTGTTCCAGTATCGAAACATGATAAATCTATAAGGGTCTGCATAGACTTCAGAGACTTGAATTTGGCATTTCCTAAGAATGATTTCCCATTACCTAATATTGATATGATTGTAGATATGACATCTTGGTATGAGATGTACTCATTAATGGATAGTTTCTCTGGTTACAACCAGATAAAAATTGTGCCAGAGGACCAAGAGAAAATAGCTTTCACATGTGCCTGGGGCACGTTCTGTTGGAATTTCATGCCCTTTGGACTCAAAAATGTTGGTGCTACATATTAGAGAGTGGTTACCACCATATTTCATGACATGATGCATAAAACTATGGAAGATTACGTGGATGACACTTTTGCTAAAAGCATGCACCGAAAGAAACATCTTGCCGATCTAGGTCCTATACTAGATCATATGGAACAATTCATTCTAAGGCTCAATCCTAAGAAATGCGCATTTGTCGTAACATCTAGAAATTTACTTGGCTATATCATCTCGGCCAAAGGTATTAAAGTGGATCCTACAAAAGTACAAGCTATTATGGAAATGCCGCCACCAAAAAATATCAAACAAATGAGAGGACTTCAAGGCTGACTGCAGTCTATCTGGCATTTTATCTCTCAACTGGCAGACAAGTCACAACCATTTACCAAGACTTTGCACAAGGGTGTGGCTTATCAGTGGAATAAAGAATGTGATGACGGGCTCACACAAATCAAGCAGTATCTTATGAACCCACCAATCTTGATGCCTCCCATTCATTGGAAGCCACTTATACTTTACATATCTGCTACAGATACATCATTGGGTATCCTATTGGCTCAAGAAGATCAGCACAAGAAAGAAAGGGCTATCTATTACATTAGTCAAACTCTGGTCTCCTATGAAATGAAATATTTTGCTATAGAGAAGGCTTGTCTTACAGTGGTGTTTGCTTCACAAAAATTGTGACACTATATGCTAGCTCATACTACACATCTAATTGCTAAAATTGATCCTCTAAAATATTTACTCAGCAAAGCTACTCTCACAGGTAGACTAGCTAAATGGGTCATGCTTCTCAGTGATTTTGATATTGAATATGTTGAAAGGAAAGCCATTAAGGGCCAAGCAATAGTAGATCAGTTGGCGGAAGCACCTCTAGTTGATCATCAACCATTGCACATTGAATTTCCAGATGAGTCCATATTACTTCTTACACATCACTCATGGACTATGTTTTTTGATGGTTCATTTACCCAACAGGGGTCAGGTGCTGGGATACTGTTCATTACACCTCAATAGTACTCATTACCAAAAGCATACAAAATGTTGTTTCCTTGTACGAATAACATTGCTGAGTACAAAGCCCTCATCAACGGTATGAAGATCGCCCTTGAGTGGTGCGTGGATGAACTAAATGTTCTTGGAGATTCCCAATTGGTCATTAATCAGGTTAACGATATCTATTAGACAAGGGATGAAAAGTTGGTACCTTATAAATGATTGGTTGATGATCTTAAATAGTATTTTACTCATATCACATTTCAATAGGTTTTGAGGGTAGATAATAAAGTGGTAGACGCCATAGCTACTCTTGCCTCTATGTTGCAAATGCCTGAAAATGATTTTAAACATGAATTCCTAGTGGAGACGTTATGCTACCTAGCCTATGACTCCCCTGACTCCTGGATGATCTAGTCTGTCATAGGACATGACTCATCCTGCTACCATCACATCTTCTCCTACCTACATGACCAGATCATTCTGGACACTTACTTCTAGAATGAGAAACGTCACCTAATCCATAGTACTTCACAGTTCATCATCATCGCTAATGACTTGTATAGACATGGTCTAGATGGTACCCTCCTTAGGTGTTTAGAACCTGATGAGTCCAAACAAGCATTAGTAGAGGTGCATGAAGGCATTTGTGGGTCACACTCTAATGGCCTGACATTAGCCTGCAAACTTATTAAAGATGGTTACTACTGGCCAGACATGGAAAAAGAAGCAACATAGTTTGCTAAGTCCTGCAAACAATGTCAATTACATGGAAACCTGATTCATGCTCTAGCCAAGGAGCTGATTCCATTCATTACTTTCTGGCCATTTCAACAATGGGCCTTTGATTTAGTGGGATAGATCTACCCCTCATCCTCTAATGGACATAAATTTATCATTACAACTATGGATTATTTTACTAAGTGGGTGGAGGTAGTCCCTCTCACCGTTGCCAGTGGCAAAATAGTAGCAATGTTTATTCTCAATTACATCATCTGCAGGCATGGTGTACCCTCATCGATTATCATAAATAATGGGGGACAATTTAAAAACAAGGATTTGATAGAACTCTTCTCTAAATTTAAAATTACTCAACACTGGTCTTCCATCTATTATCCTCAGGGTAATGGACAGGTGGAAGCTTCCAACAAAACAATCTTTAAGATCCCGCATCACACAATACATAAATCTGGATGAGATTGGCATCTCCAGATCAACCCAGCTCTTTGGGCATACAGGAAAATTATAAGAACACCAACAGGGGCTACACTCTATGCGTTGGTTTATGGAGCAGATGTTGTGCTACCTATTGAGGTCAAGATTCCTTCTTTATGAGTCTCTCTGAAGGGCCTCATCACTGATGAAGATACTAGAATATCTCAGCTAAAAGAGATAGAATTACTTGATGAACGTCTCCAAGTGGCATTCGATCACCTGAGAGCATACCAAAAGAGGATGTCTAAAAGCTATAACAAGAAGGTCAGACCAAGAGACTTCCAGGCAGGTGACCTTGTTCTAAGGGACAACCCTAAGAATCAGCAACATCGGGTCCAGAAAGGCAAGTTTGAACCTAATTGGCTCAGCTCGTATATTGTTACTACAGTGTTTGGGTCTGGTACCTATAAACTCTCTACTACTGAAGGAGAAAAACTCAAAGAGCCCATCAACGCTCTTCATCTGAAGCGGTTCTACAGCTGAGACATCTTCAGTATGATCATGTATATACTAAAGTCCTGAAAAAATCCTAAAAATCTAAAAAAGTCCAGAAAAAATGATCATCTTAGTGAAAACCTAGTGATAGGCACTTTGATGTATCTCCAAAAAAATCATATATTCCAAAAATACAAAAAAAATTAAAAAACTGAAAAATACAAAAAAAAGAGAAAAAGAAAAAAAGTGCCATTGATGAAAACCTGGCAAACAGGCGTCATGGTAGCAAAAAAAGAATTTTTTCCAAGAAGGTAAAAACCTGGTAAACAGGTGCCTCTTGTTTCACACTGCTATATCTATCACAGCACCCCTTGGCTTTATGCATTTGCTTTCTTGCATTGCTGCTTTCTTGCTTTCATTTTCTTTTAGTTCCCGTCAAGACACCAACTCACATGGATTGAAACTGGGCATACTCTCAAGGCAACCCTCCTGGTCTTGGGGGCATTGTCTTATTATCTTTTGGATATACTTTGTGATAGTTGCCAGTGGTTCTCACTATGTCTGCCTACTGTCACTTAGCTTATACAGAGTTCTCTCTTCTTGAGATTCTCCCTCACATCAATCACCATTGGTTCTCACTGCATTTGCCTACTGATGTATAGCTTATGCTACGATTGTTTCATTTGAGCATCTCTCTTGCATTAGTCACCAGTGGTTCTCACTGTGTCTTCCTACTATCGCTATTCTATCAAGATTGCTCATATTTGTTACAGTTGGAGTTATACTCAAATGCTCTATCTATTGATACTCAGTCTTGATGATTCTTTTCTTTAGTTTGTACATATATTTTGGTCACTTTTGTGACACTCTGGTTCCTTTACGGACCCTCCTGACTTGTCATTGATTCAGTGCCATATGCTTGGGGGGAATCAAATCTCATTTTTCCTCACAACATACGTCAAGTCAGTCATCGTTACTTGGGGGCATGGGTCCCCCATTTGCTCATAATTTTGGTTTACACTTGAGTCAGTAATTTTGTCACTTCTTACGGACAACTCGCTACTGACACAACCTGGTGTTTTTCAACACCACCATAAATAGTGTTTTTTAACACTATCTTTGGACACATCTGTGTTTTTTTAACACACATCAGATATCTCAAACGTAAACATCTATCAATAACATTGAATCACAATGCACACACAAGCACAACGGTGTTTTTCAACACCTCTAAACATGAATATATTTGAAAATTTTGAAATTGGCTGAGCTATGCTTGAATATTTCTTTGTATGATGTTTATTCTTATGGATTTCATTGATATTTTCTGTCTACTGCTTGTTGGTGTAGTCCCGATGATCTGGCAACATAAAATAAATAGGGTGTATGTGATAAGAGCTCCCGCAATAAGGTGGGACTGCCTCACATCCCTCGATCTTGCTTATTTGTATGCCATGGTGAGGTCGGTACTATCTCCTTGCTTGTTATTTCTTTGTTTGTCATTGTTTTTCTTATTATTGATCTGTTTGTTTACACATGATCACACTCATGGTTATCTTGGCTTTGAATGCCTCGATACTAGTGTACTCTTGCAATATTAACTAGAAACAATGTTCAGGTCATCTTGGCTTTTGTGCCCTGGTGCTTACGTTCATTTCCTACATTTTATCTGATGATAAGTCATATTCATATCCTTATGGTTGCATTGTGGTGCTAGTAAGGGTTGTATCGACTTTGATGTTCCAAAAAATGCTCAATCATGATAAATATACGATGGGTCTCACAGCCATGTCCTAGAATTGCACCTTCATATTGCATCTAGAATAGGATTGCATTTTCATTCTAGACTTGCATTGTGGCAATGATTCAGTGTTCTCTTCATTGCATTCTTTTGGGTTCATACTTTGGAGAGTTTTTTTTCTTCACCATTCACGTTTCATCATGACTGCACAGGTGTTTGATCCTCGCTCTTATTTCTTCACATGTTCTTTTGGTTAGCATTTGTCATCCTGCATGAGATGTTAGTACCATATACATATTCATATTCACATTTCATAATCATCCATACATTACATTTACATTTTCATTTACATATTGCATTTGCATAAATCATTTACATACATACATCTTTACATTCATACATGTGCATTTCATACATATCTTTGAAACATGTTCATCCATTTGCATACATTCTAAACATCTCATCATCTAAGCATATAGGAAACATCTCATAAAGGAAATATACAATATGTGATGATACCAAAAGATGAGCTTATATATATATATATAATATGTCGATACAAATACAAAATGGTGCTACTCGAGCACAATCTATCTCAAAATGGTGATATAATACAAAGATGCCAATGCATCAGATACATCCTATGATATCATATCTCTATCTATCAGCCTAACTCTGGCCCTCTCCCTCATCACTTGGAGGAGGTGGAGGTGGGGCCCTATTTGGAGGAGGCAGCCTCTGTGCTCCCTCTAATCCTCTCGCATAGCTTGAGAATCTGGCTACCTGAGATGCCTCGTCAGGCACCACACCTATATAGGAGGCATAGTAGTACGCTTCTCATGCTTTCTGATGATGCACCTCCTCCTATGTCACTCGTAACTACTCCCAGAGATCTTGTATCTCCCTCTCTTAGTACACTAGCCTAGCATCTCTTACAACTAACTGGATAGTCAGATCTCCTACCTGTCTAGCGAGCTGCCTCACTCTCTCCCAGGATCCTCGCTATGGGTCTTGCGCTCTGTCTTGCGTAGGCTGATCCTCCTGCATAGGATTCTCATCCTGTAACTCCTTTTGTGGAGGTACCTGTTGCTCCTCGATCATCTGCTCCACCAACCATCGCTAAGATTGCCTAGAGCTACCACTTCCACCAGCTCCTACATCCATCCCCATATGTCAGGCGGGGATGTCCACCTGAATTGTCTGGGGTCAAGGCCCCTGCTATGCCCTCTACTATGGAGGTGGCATGTGTACCTGCTGTGCCACCTATGGCTATACAAACTATGGTGGTACTACCTATCCTCTACCTGCTACACCCACTGGATCTGTGAACCTCAGAAATGGGTGCGTGATAAAGTGCTCCCTATACTCGGTGGTCACGTCGGCATCTGCTATATCCCTGAGATAATCCCACTGCACTGGGACCAATGAGTGGATATCAATCATCATATGCCCCTGGTCTAATGGCATACCCCAACCCCTCCTGGCCTCATCCACAAATCTCAAATATACCATATAATCCTGCGAGATGTCTTGTGGGCGACCGAACTGCCGCCATACCCAGCTCTGCAAAAATCTCTCAATGACTATAATAGTGCGCTCAATCATCGCACGTGAGAAAAACATGTGGCTCAACTGCTCAGCCGCATCATCCCAGGCCTCTGTCAGTCTCCACGGCCTCCACACTACTGTTGTTAGATCATCAAGCTGCGCTCACCACTGATCAGCATTACCTAGCGCGGGCTGGGTAATCATGCCTCTGTATCAGCAAATATAAGGCTCCAAGGGTTGCCTCATATCCTCGCATATTGGCCTAGTGATGTGAAGATGCTCCCAAGCCCACACCTGTAACACAAATACCCCAACAACCATACTCTTTGCCTCTTTGTAGATGACCTCTACATCTCATGATAATGTGTGCAATCATACACTGGCCCCCTCCATAGTGTCAGGGTCATGCCATCATAAGCTGCAGCATCCTGCCCCAGCCACACTCTAGACCGTGATGTCCATGATCAGGCATCAGGTAGCACCCAAGGAAGCATGCTAGTACTACTGGAAACCTGTGGGTCACCCCATATGAACCAATCAGATCCTCCCATGGGATCGCTCTACCCATCACAAGGTCATCCTAGAAAACCTCTCTCAGCGTTGCTATGCCCACCTTGGGCCGTGTCTCATACTCCTCTCTGGTCCTGACAAACGGTATCCTCAGGATCCTATAGATATCCTTGGGAGTAATGGTCATCTCCCCCTGTGGCAGGTAAAATATGTTCATTTCCGAATGGAAATGCTCAACCAATGCTCCCAACAGTTCGTAGTTTACTCAAATCTCGGGTATATCACATAAAGTGCTCAGTCCCAATGTGGCTATGTGTGCTGTCTCCGCATCATCTAGCCAAGATATCAACCTACTGATAGCTGGATGATGCGACCTAAATGCAATATCTAGAAAGTCAACCTGCAAGACATGCAAACAACAAAGCACTATCAGTAATTGACAATAATCAGAGCATAATGCGATAATAAAGCATGAAGACATCCTACAGACGTTAACAACACTGACAAAAAAACTATTGGATGCAACGTAGACTGATTTCATGCTGATTCTGACCACTTTTTCTCATGAAAAATAGCAAAATTTTGCGCGAAGAAGTTATCTTTTGCGTGAAGTTCTTCGAATCATGTGATATTGTAATTTCATGCGACCTTTTATGCCAGTTCGCATGAGAAAATGCCTTCCAAAAGGGTTTTTTGTGTGACATTGGCTACCCACTCGCACGAGTGTTTGCATCAAGTGGCATGAAGAAGCTGTTTCTTCGCATGAGATTTCCCTATGGGGCGCGTGAAGAAGTTGTTAATTTCTTTGCGCGAGATTTCCCTACGGGGCGCGCAAAGAAACTACTTCGCGTGAAGACCTGTGACCCAAAACTTAAAAACATAATAAACGAGCAAAAAATTGACAAAAATGCATAAAATTTGAATTACAGGGAGGTTTATCGACCACTTATAGGTGCTCCGTACACTACAGGTCGGCTGTGTCTCCTGGATTTCTCAAATCGATCGCTGTTGTAGGGGACCACCATTTTGTCTTTTAGCTCAAAGCTCTTTTCTCACAAAGTCAAAGGGTTGAAATGATTTGAAAATGACCCTTTTCATCCTTATATAGGTTTTGACCTAATTTTTCAAAGTGCTCCATTTTGCGTGAAAATGGCACCACTACCTAATTTGACCGTCTTGAATCCATTTTCGTGATCAAAATCGAAATCAAAATTTGACACTTCTATATCGCTCAAAATCGCATTTTAAAATTTTTGGGATTGACGCGATTGGACGCTTGTGCAGTCACCCTTCTGACGTCACTTTCTCGTCGAAATCTTATCATATCATCATTTTCTAAATTCTTCAACTTTTTTCTTCAAAAGTCAACTCTGGTCAACTCTAGTCAACCCCAGTCAAACTTGGTCAACCAGACCTCAAAATCACTCAAAATTGATTCTGAATCTTCTGCATTCTTTTGTAATCTATTATGAGTTCTTCTTGATCTCTGACTCAACATCTATCTATAATTTTTCACTCTCCATCATCATTATGACGTGTCATCTTTTGATTTCACTCCCGAGGGGGTAGGATGATTACATCATTGAATCTATTTCAATCAATCTGATCTGATTTTCAAAAGTCCTCATTTCTAGTGGCATCTCACCACTTGGGGCATGTTCAATTTTTCGTACCTCATGGTAAAAATTGGATACTCCATAATCAATAAGGGCATATTTGTTCCTTACATCTTGTCATCTTTCAGGATAGGTATCAGGGCAATCTAACCCTGACTCTTGAAGGTTAAGCCTTGTTCTAGGGATAACCTTGTGAAATATATTTATCCATCTTTTGAGACAGGTATCGGGGCAATCTAACCCTAACTCCTAAAGGTTAAGCCTCACTCTGGGGATAACCTTGTGAAAGATATTTATCCATCTTTTGAGACAGGTATCGGGGCAATCTAACTCTGACTTCTGAAGGTTAAGCCTCGTTCTGGGGATAACCTTGTGAGAGATATTTATCCATCTTTTGGGATAGGTATCCGGGAAATCTAACCCTGACTCCTGAAGGTTAAGCCTCATTCTGGGGACAACCTTGTGAAAGATGTCTATCTACTCATTATCTTTTGAGACAGGTATCGGGGAAATCTAACCCTAACTCCTGAAGGTTAAGCCTCATTCTAGGGATAACCTTGTGAAAGATATTTATCCATCTTTTGAGACAAGTATCGGGGCAACCTAACCCTGACTCCTGAAGGTTAAGCCTTGCTCTGGGGATAACCTTGTGAAAGATATTTATCCTTCTTTTGAGACAGGTATTGGGGCAATCTAACCCTAACTCCTAAAGGTTAAGCCTCGTTCTAGGGACAGCCTTGTGAAAGATGTTAATCTACTCATTATCTTTTGAGACAGGTATCGGGGCAATCTAACCCTGACTCCTAAAGGTTAAGCCTCATTCTAGAGATAACCTTGTGAAAGATATTTACTATCTTTTAGGATAGGTATCAGGGCAATCTAACCCTAACTCCTGAAGGTTGAGCCTCATTCTCAGGACAATCTTGTGAAAGATATCTATTTGACCAGCATTTTGGCAACCTAACCTAGACTTCGGAGAGTCAAGCTCTGTTCTGGAGATGGCTCTAAAATCTTTGCATCATCAATTCTCAAATCTATTCTTCTATGCTTCAGGCATCAGACTATTCTTTGAATCAATGCGCTGCTTGCACATCAATTCAAAGAGGGGAAAAATGTAACACCCCAAAATTGGCATCGTACAACCTTAACCAATTTTGTTGCATTTGTTATTCTTCTAAATCATCAAAGTCCTATTGTACTAGGCAATTCTGAGTTTTAATTGACTCTACTCGACTTGAGTGTCAAATGTAGAAAATCTTGAATCTGCATTAATCATACATCATATTTAATTCCTAAATATCTATTGGCTAAATAAACGCTATGATTGAATTAATTTAATTATAAAGTCCTAGCACTTTAATTTAATTAAATTCACACTCTTTAGCTAAAACACATGAAAAAGGATTTAAATAATATATAATTATTAAATAAATATCCTCATTTCAATAATTGAATTTAAATATTCAGATAATTGAGAAAAAGCACTTAGGAGGTCATATTTATTTAATTAATTGAATATTCTCTCAAAAATATTTCTTTTATTCAAAAATGGAAACTTTGAATTAATTGTGCTTTAAAAAGAAAGAAAACAATTTAATTCAAATAAAACAGAATTAAGTCAAAGAAAGAAAACAGTTAAAGCAGGAAGAAAACAATTTATTGTATTCTTTTGAATAAAGCTTTCTATTCTAAACTGGCTTTTCTATCTGTTTTATTTCAAAGAGGAAAGTTTCTATTCTCATCATCTCTTAGTCTATAAAAGAACTCTCATTCCTCATTCAAAACCCCTGATTACCCCACTAACTTTTGCATTGTTAGAATAATGAATTATTGTCTCATTTTCTTGCTAATCTCATATAGAATAATTTCATTTTGCAATAAGATAGTTTCAATTTCTAGACTAATTGCATTGAAATCATGTCTTATCTTAATCTCTCATATTTTATTTCTTAGTATAATCTTGCATTGTATTGCATCCATCATGATAAATCCTTCGTTCCTAGATTGGTCCGTGGTTGTGAGACTCTCATTCTGAGAGCAATTTCAAAACCCCATCTGGATAGAAGGTAACAGGTCAAATCATGCAGGCAGACAGGATGAATAACCTCATATTCAGTCTTGTGTGTACCTGGTGAAGAACTATGTTGAAGTGTATGGTGAATTAACAAGGCCAAATTTACCACATACAGATGATTCTTCACTTGTTAGGATGAATCCTAATTTGTGTAGCTTAGAAGGATCTACTTGATGGACTCTGACTCTTCGGTCACCAATGATAATATAATTCACATTTATAACCTTTAACCAGTCATTGACTTATCCCTTGTTCATCCTGACCTCATTGATTGGTCCCAACACTATTAAGAACCTAAGCTCTTAATATTTCAAAATTATTATGAGATAGCCTATTACCTAAATGCCATTGAACTCGTAGTCTCTTCCACCAATGAATTGGCTAGTAGCATGACAAAGCCAGACATAAAGTACCTTAGTCACAAAATAAAAATAAAATAAAATCAAAAGAATAGGAGTTCTAATGGAAAAAACCATTGTGTGGCAGTGTCAGAACTGAAAAAGTAAAAAGAAATGATGTATCCAAGGGTGAAAAACTCTCTGAGGAGCGTAAGGATGAGGTACTTGATCATCTCCCTAGCTACTTTTAAGATAGATCTTTAGTGCTTATTGAATCTACACAAACAGTTAATTTGGGTACAAATGAGGCTCCACAGATCGTACACTTGGCTGAGTCTTTGTCACCACGAGAAAAAGAAGCTTACACTAAGTTCTTATAGAAAAAGAAGATCAACTTTGCATGGAATTATTTAGATATACCAGGGTTGGACATTAATCTTATCATTCATCACTTTTCCATAGCTCCAAATGTCAAACCAGTTAAACATAAATTGAGGAAGATGCATCCTCACATAGCTCTCCTAGTCAAAGCTGAATTAGAAAAACTCCTCGGTGCAAAATTTATAAGAGCTATTGCCCATGCTGAATGGATATCAAACATTGTACTAGTTTCCAAACATGACAAATCCATTTGAGTTTGCATATATTTTAGAGATTTCAATAGAGCATGCCCAAAGGATGACTTTCCACTTCCCAATATATACATGATAGTGGATATGACTGTGGGTTATGAGATTTATTCCTTGATGGATGGTTTTTCTGGGTACAATCAGATTAAGATAGGTCCTGAAGATCAATAAAAGACTGCATTCACTTGTGCATGGGGTACCTATTGTTGGAACATTATGCCTTTTGGATTAAAAAATGTAGGAGCCACCTATCAACAAGCTATGAAAACCAATTTTTCATGACATGATGCACAAAAACATGAAATATTATGTGGATGACACCTTGGCCAAGTCTAAGAAGAGAGACACACACTTATATGATTTAGAATTCATTCTAGATTGCATGGAGCAATTTCAATTGAGATTAAATCCTAAAAAGTGTGCATTTGGAGTTACCTCTGGTAAACTACTAGTATTCATCATTTCAGCAAGAGGAATAGAGGTAGACCCTGAAAATGTCCAAGCAATCATTGATATGCCACCTCCTAGAAACATTAGTCAAATGAGGAGTCTTCAAGGATGTCTTCAATCCATAAGAAGATTCATTTTACAGTTGGCAGATAAAGCTCAACCCTTCAACAAGAACTTACACAAGGGAGTCAAATGTGTTTGGAATGAGGATTGTCAAAAGAGCATAGATCAAATCAAGAAATACTTGGCAAATCCTCCCATTTTAATGCCTCCTATCCTAGGGAAACTACTTATTCTATACATTTCAGCAACAAAATCTTCCTTGGGGGCATTACTAGCTCAACTTGATGAACATGGGAAAGAAAGAGTAATATACTACATTAGTCACACTCTTGTTTCATATGAGGTTAACTACACCATCATTGAGAAAGCTTGCCTTGTAGTTCTGTTTACTTCCCAAATGTTGCGACATTACATGCTTGCGCACACTATACACCTCATAGCAAAAATAGGTCCACTCAAGTATTTTCTAGGTAAGGCTGCCCTCCCAGGTAGACTTTCTAAATGGATGATGATTATTTTAGAATTTGACATAGAGTACATTGAGCGTAGAGAAATCAAAGGACAAGCCATAATAGATCAATTGGCTGAGTTCCCATTGCAAGATACTTCACCTATTCAAGTTGACCTCCCAGATGAGCATCTCATGTATATGACTGAAATAACATGGAAGATGTTCTTTGATGGATCCTTTATGCAAAATGGTTGAGGCGCTGGTGTGTTGTTTGTTTCTTCACATGGGTACACGATTCCTAAATCTTACAAGTTATTGTTCCCATGTACAAACAATATTGCTGAATATGAAGCTTTAACAAGTGGACTTAAGATGGCCATATAATGGAGAATCACAGAGTTACACATCTATGGGGATTCATAGCTAATAATCAACCAAGTTAATGATGAATATCAAACAAAAAATGAGAAACTAGTACCTTACAAGCAAATGGTTGATTCCTTGAAATGATACTTCACATTTGTCACATTTCAACAAATCCCTAGACCAGAAAACAAAGTAGTTGACGCTATGGCTACACTTTCTTCACTCCTTTAGTTAGAGCAACACGGATCTAGATTTGAATTCCTGGTGGAAGAGCTACATCGCCCTATCTATGACTCCCAACAAAGCCATGTCATTTGTAGCCTTTTTGGTTGTGATTCATCTCATTACGGTGCCATTTACTCATACCTTCATGATGGCATTATACCTAAAACCTTTAACCAATCTAAACCCAAATACCTTACCCAAAATTCCTCTAGCCATTCCCTTATCTCTGTCGATTTGTATAGGAGGGGTTTAGATGGAACACTTCATAGATGCTTAGAAAAGGAAGAATCTGACCAAGTGTTAGTTGAAATATACAAGGGCATCTGTGGGGGACATTCCAATGGTCTTTCAATGGCCCGAAGGTTGCTTAGGGTAGGGTACTATTGGCCTATGATGTAGATTGACACAGTAGCTTTTGTAAAATCATGTGAAAAGTGTCAAAAACATGGTAAACTGATACACGCTCTAGGCAGGGAGCTCATTCCTTCTATATCTCATTGGCCATTTTAGCATTGGGCCTTTGATCTTTTTGGGCAGATTCATCCCAACTCATTTGGTGGACACAAGTTTATTATCACTGCTACTGATTACTTCACTAAATGGGTAGAAGTTGTCCCACTTTCTGTTACCTCGGGCAAGATAGTTTCTCTATTCATTTTGAACCATATCATCTATTGATATGGAGTGTCTTCCGAGATTATCACTGACAATGGAGGCCAATTCAAAAATAAGGACCTTAAACAACTCTGCAAGAAATTCAAGATTAAACAACATTGGTCCTCCATTTACTTCCCGCAAGGAAATGGTCAAGAAGGGGCATCCAACACAACCATTCTTAAAATCTTACATAAAACAGTCTGTAAGAATGGTAGAGATTGGCACTTATAGATAAATCTGGCTTTGTGGGCCTATAGAATGAGTATTCATACTCCTACTGGGGCTACTCATTTTTCCCTTACATATGGTGCTAAAGCAGCGTTACCTTTCGAGGTTGAGATTCCTTCACTTAGAGTTTTCCTCAAGGGTCTAGTTAGAGATGAAGACTACCGCACCATGAGACTTCAAGAGTTAGAACTTCTAGATGAAAAATGTCAAGAATCATTTGACCATATGAGGGTTTATCAAAAGCGCATGTCCAAAACCTCCAACAAAAATGTTCTCCCTAGAGAATTCCAAGTGGGAGATCTTGTCCTACGTGAAAATCCTAAGAATTAACAACATAGAGATCAAAAGGGAAAATTTGAATCTAATTGGCTTGGACCTTACATCATTACAACAACTTTTGGGTCAGGTTCTTAGTTACTCTTTACAGCTAAGGGGGAGAAGCTCCCTGATCCTATCAATGTCTTGCACCTAAAGAAGTTCTATCCATGATGCCCATTCTGTCTGGGGGCATCCTTTGTACATACTTATTGTTCCTGAAAAAATCCAAAAAAATGATATATTGTCAAAAATTCTAAAAGTCAGAAAATGTCCTGAAAAATGATCATCTTAGTGAAAAGCTAGCAATAGAAGCTTTGATGTATCTCCAAAAAAAATTATATATTCCAAAAATACAAAAAAAAAATCAAAAAATTCAAAAGTTCAAAAAAAAAAAAAAAAAAAGTGCCTTGGTGAAAAACTGGAAACAGGCGCCTTGGTAGGAAAAAAATGTAATAAAATCCAAGTGGTGAAAACTTGGAAATGGGCACTACTTGAGGCCTTTGCACCCCTATTTCTTAGCACATGTCCTCAACACTTAGCCTTTCTCCATCATGCCTTGTCCTTGTTGCCCTTGTCTGGATTTGGTCTTTGTCTTTGTATAGGGGGCATAACTGTGTTAGCTTTGGTCTCTTGGATGCGTTAGTCATTAGGACATCTCACAAATGATGTTTTTCAACACCACCCTTACTATATTTTTCAATACAACCCTTGATATCGAGTGTTTTTCAACACTTATCGGTTTGGTCTCACCCACTTTTGTCATGTGATCTTACCTACTTGCAAACATTCGATCCTTATCCTCAGAACTTAGTATCAGTTAACACACTTAAATTTTTAAACACAACACTTAATGCTTGAGCTATGTCATGATCTTTTCTTTGTGTGTTGACTATTCTTGATTTTTTTTTAGTGTCCTTGTCTAATAAGTCTCTCCGGGATGTATAGCTAGAGGACTTGGGGAATGAGGCATGTTTTTATTTTCTTTATGCTTGTGGGCATGGTCTTAAAACTCTTGAGTGTCTCTTGTTGTTCCCTTGAAAGACTTAGGATATTTGAGGCTTCATCCTTGACTATTTTTGCACAACCATTCTTCTGGTCATCCTAGCATCTATGCCTTGATGCGAGTGTGGTTTTTCTATATTAAATTGGGTAAGCTAACAATGAAGTCATCTTGACCTTTATGTCTTTTATGCTTATGTTATAATCTTTCCACATTCTAATCTAATATAAATCACATTCATATCTTCATAGTTACGCTTGTGACTGGTGATGATTGTGTGATTTTCTGATGTCCGTTAATAATGGCCCAATGATGAAAATAATTTCCTTAACATTCTCTAATGAATGGTGAACATAAAGTCTTATGTTATAGTTTCTCTATTGCAAGTACAC
This sequence comes from Thuja plicata, assembly GCA_018584345.1. Lineage (NCBI taxonomy): Eukaryota > Viridiplantae > Streptophyta > Pinopsida > Cupressales > Cupressaceae > Thuja > Thuja plicata. Next base: position 2,307,770 of record MU224826.1, on the reverse strand, counting down.
CTTTGCATTTTTATATAGCTCACATTGTTATACTTCATGTTAATTTACATTTTTAGGCTGCATTATGAGTTTGAGAGGGTTTTCTTCATCTTTCTTGTGGAATTTTAATCAACTCTAGTCATGTTTGATCTTCATTTCCTTATCTTCTTTCGTGATCTCAATCAAATTTTTTTATCTTAAACAGTTGATTGATTTTGGGGAAAATTCTCTTTCTTCTCTCCATTTCTTTCCACCTCTTCCAAACTTCTATCTTCCATTCTCTTTCACTCCACTTCTTTTCTTCTAATTCAACCTTGGGGCATAATCTTTCATGCTTGATGATCTACCTTGGTTCTGTGATCCTTATATCTTTCATCTTACACCAAGAACCTTATCTTTAGTTCTATTTGATCAAATTTATCAATTTTCCATTTCTCCTCTATCTCATTTCGATTTCGATCATGAGGGGCAGTACCTATCAAACTTCAATCCGTGATTCAACTTTATCAATCCTAAAATTTGATCTACTTGGGGAAATATTTCTTGATATTCTTATCTTGGACATGTCAATTACCTATTTACTGGGGTGTTGACCTTGTCTTTTTCAATCAGCTTATCTTTATCTTAATGTGTTCTCATCCGTCGATCACACGTCTGGATTGTTTTGTGATCCCAAATCGATCTCACACTTCAACTGCATTCTTTGACTACATGTGTTCACATAAATATCACACATTAGTCAAAGAGGGGAAAATGTATGCACCCTAAAATGGTCGCCTAGACTATGGGCCCCCATTCTTCAATTTATCAAATTCTTGAATCAATGCTTTGCAACATTTTAATTCAAATCAATTTCCTTGATCAAATCGTAATTAATTCAATTATTTCAATATTTCCTAAGGGTTGATCATTTCATCAATTATCTTATTTAATTAAAAGATAAAAATTCCTTTTATTAAATAAAATAATCTTATTTAATTAAAATCCCTTTTTAATTAAATAATCCTATTTAATTAAAATCCCCTTTTAATTAAATTATCTTATCTTATTTAAAATCTCTCTTAATTAAATAATATTATCTTATATAATTAAAATCTCTCTTTTTAATTAAATAAAATAATCTTATTTAATTAAAAGAAAATCCCTCTTTTAATTAAATAAAATCCCCACTTAAATCCCTCTTTGTGTTGAAAAAGGAAATAAATTAAATAAAAAATAAATAAAGCTCCTTTTTCTTCACACATTTTCCTAAGTGGTGGGATTTTTGCCCATTGATCAACCAAGATTTAATCTCCACCATTGCTCATTTATTTTTACCTCTTAATCTCTATTGTCCATTGCTCTTTAAAAGGAAACCTCTCCTTCTCATTTGGATAATCAAGAGATACACTTTTACACTATTGTTATGCTGTAGGTTTGGAGAGCGATTTTGGAGGAGAATTTGAGCATTTGAGCTTGAACCATGCAACTTCTTCTTCTTGTCTTCTTCTCTCATGCATCCATGGCAATCCATTTAAAGTAGATTCATGTTAATTTAGATGCATATTTCCTTTCAATAGATTAATATTGCATTTTCTTTTCATAGATTAATTTCCATATTTACTTCCATGCATTGTTATCATATAGAATAGCTTTCATTCTCATTTGCAATGCATATTTGGTGATCATAGAGACTAGCATTCTTTTTCTTTCTCTTTGAATCTCTCATTTCATGGTGTACTTGTAAGGGCATAACTTAGTCTAAACTAAGGGCCTTCATCACAAACCCTTGCACTCCATGAATAGGGAGCTATGAGTCACCATTTGAGACGTCATTCTTGAGCAATCTTGAATATAATGACTCATAGTAGTGTGTCACATTTTAAGCAAACATGCAAGATAGTAAAGAGAAAAAGGAGACAAATCAGACCATTGTGTCTCTATCTCAATTTATAAATGTCTTCTACAACTTTGACGCTACTCCTTTAATTCAGTCACCATAGGTTTTCAACCCAAATTCCACTAAAAGTAAAAATCTGTTGAATCAAGTTCAATGTGGCCGAGTCCTGGTGTCTTCTGTAAATGAATGGATAGAGGAGGTAATAAAAATTGGCCTCAAATATGTTAAATATTCCCAAGTGGTTCTCAGGATACTAAAGCTCTAATGGGGGAGTTACAGACATAGCGACAAATGTGGGATAGAGAAGAAGAAAACTGGGTTTCCACTATGACAAAGGTCCTAGATATAAAGAGGTATGGCTACGCAAAATTCTACATGGAAAAGTCCTTGAAGTATTCTGAGGAATTGACTTTCTTTGTGTTAAGGAATAGTATAAGTTGGCATATTTCCATAATCAGGAATACACTCACTGAAACCAAAGAATGCGATGCTGAAGCTAAGTAGATTCAAAAAGCCGCGTTGAATGAGCTAAAAATAATAAACTTTTCCTATACCTATTCATAAAACTATGGGGATCAAGAACTAAAATGAGCTCTGGAATTATTTGAGACAACCATGAGAGAAATCAAAGAAAAGGCTAATCTAAAATCCACGGACTTGACGCAGATGGACAGAATCAAGTCTATGCTTTACTTGTACATTGATCAACTACTTGGGATAGTGGAAAGGGCCAAGAAATTGAAATGGAGCAAAGAGGCTTTGATGGCCAGGATCCTGAATTTGAAGGTACCGCATTTGTAGATTTCTAAGGATCTCGTGTAGGCACACAAGGAATGGAAACCTACCCAGACTGTCACAGATGAAGGAGGAAGCCCTGCTGGAAGTGAGGAGCTTGCCGCTAAAAAGGAGCCCGATATAGATGTTTAGTTTTCTTTGAATTACATGAAAAATATTTAGGACAAATGTCCTTTTTACTTTAGTTATGTTTTTATAATTGTTTGTCCCAGAGGTTGAGTTTTCAGGGAGACCTCTCGGCATATTGAAACTATAAATAGTGCTATTGAAAATGGTGAAAGGGTTTGATTTACTTACCAAAAACTAGATAATTTGAATTTTGGGGTGGTAGTATAGATATTTTGACAGACATTGGAATGAAGCTAGTTCTACTATTGGAAATCATATTTACATGGTTGTTGGTGTTGCAATTTTGGATGCATTACGATTAAGTTTTCAAATCTATGTTATTTGAAACAAATGGATGAGTGTTCTGTGTTGACAGTCAGTTTCATTCTGTGATGTATTTTTCAAATTCATAGTAGCTTGATTCTTTCTATGATCTATCATTTTATAGTTACTGTTCTTTTAATTTTGTGCAGTTTACACGGATAGAAAAATTATACTTTTTCCTCTCTTCATTTCACATTTATCTATCTTTTTCTGAAGCAATACTGTTATGCTTATCATCTAAGAATGATGAAGCAACCTTTATAAGCTTTCTAGTTAAAAGATAAAGTCATAAATTAGTATTAAAGGTTCTTGAAAATCAATCCTAGGGAGTTGTACTTGAGATAATATTTAGAGGGAAGTGGTTTGTATACACTTACCCAACTATTAGTAATTGTTTTCCTTTCAAGAGGGCGATAGAGCTCTTTTGTAAAGAATTTATTGAAGGAAAAATCTGTTCACTAACAGATTTGTAATATCTACTGAAGGGTTGAAGATGGATCCTGAGAAATTGAAAGCCATTTTTGAGTCGCCTACACTAAAGAATGTTGGAGAGGTAAGATCATTGCATGGGTTGGATATTTTTTAATGAAATTTCATTAGAAACTTTAGTTCAATTTGTGGACCGATGAATGAAACTATGAGAGGGGATATGAAGGAATTTAAGTAGGCACATGGAGAAAAAATGAATTTTGAATTATTGAAGTGAAAGGTGACTAAAGAACCAGTGTTATCTTTACCTAATTTTAATAAGGTATTTCAAGTTGATTGTGATTCAAGTTGAAATGTAATTGGAGCAATCTTGAGTCAGGAAGGGATTCTTGTTGCATACTTCAGTGAGAAGTTGAATGATGCTAAAACAAGGTATTCAATGTATGATTGGGAATTTTATACCATAATCGAAGCATTGAAGAAATGAAGACATTATTTTTTACCCAAGGATTTTGTATTATATATTGATCATCAAGCATTGAAGTACTTGAACAGTTAAGGTAAGTTAAATCAGAGACATATGAGATGGGTTAAGTTCATACAGAGCTATACATTTGTGTTGAAACATAAGAGTGGTGTGAAAAATAGAGTTGTTTATGCCTTGAGTAGGAGAAGTGCATTGTTAACTGAAATGAAGATAAGTATTGGGTTTTGATAATTTAAAAACATTGTATGAGGATGATCCATATTTCACTGAACCTTGGAAAGCTTGTAGAGAACCTATATTTTAAAACATGAGTAAGTTATTAGATTATTTTATTTAGGATGGGATGTTATTCAAAGGCAGTTAGTTTTGTATACCAAAATGCTCTATGAGATTTAATCTCATTAAGGAGAAACATGGTGGAAGATTGGTAGGACATTTTGGAATTGATAAGACAATATCTTGTGTGAGTGAGCACTACTATTGGTTGCAAGTTCATAAGGATGTGTGAAATTTTATTCAGGGTTGTAAGGTGTGTCAAGTTACAAAGGGTAGCAGTCAAAATTTGGAATTATATATGCCTTTGACAGTACCAATTAGACCATGGGAAGAGATCAACATGGATTTTGTACTTGGTTTTCCAAAGACACGTAGAGGTTGTGATTCAATTTTTGTGGTTGTAGATAGATTTTTAAAATGGCGCATTTCATTCCTTGTAAGAAGACTATAGACATAGTGCATGTAGCTGATTTAATTTTCAGGGAGATTGTTATCCTTGTGCTTGGTGGTCAGATCAGAATATGCGTGTATCTTCAGATGTGCTAAGTGTCTAGTAGTCTTTATTAACTATGCAATCTCATCAATTGTCTATGATGGATTATTCTATACAACCTTAAATTAATCTAGATTATCATCAGAATCATCCTTGTCATATTTGTTTCACACATATCTCCTCTTTGGTTTTGGTGCAGTAGTAGTACCCTTCTGCTTTCTTTTCTGGTATGTAAATTTTGGTGAGGGTATGGTCATTTTTTCTACACCTTTCTTCAAAGGTGGTGAAACCTTAGTCACTGATTGAGAGCTGTTCTTTGATGATGATTCACTCTTTGTGTTCTTGCTTCATTTAACCTTTGGTTCCTTTATTGGCTCTATATATGACTCAACATCATTAGTATCATGATCAGATTCTATTGCTTTACCGACTGAGGTCTTCTCCTTGGTTTCCTCTTCAAATTTGTTCAATTCCTCATCAGTTATTGCAAGTTTCCTCTTCAAGGTTTTGACAATATTTGTCTTTTTCCTTCCTAATTGTTGTACCTATAATTTTACTACTATGCATGAATTTTCCTCTTCATAGGTTCCAAATCTTATGACGGATTTGTCTACAGGCTCATTTAACAATTTCTCAATAGCCTCAGATGCAACCTTAATGTCTAACTCATATTCCATTAGAGGTAGCCATGTAGTCCTCAGATCTACAGCTTTGATCAGTGTTGTATCTATATCTACTACAAAACAAATATCATCTTTGTATTTTTCTAATAGTTGTAAAGGAATTTGGGATCTCTTCTCCATCCTAGCTTTGAACTTAGAGAAATACTCATTCATTATAGGTTCAAAGTTCTTTCCTAGACTAGTAATCATTTCAGCAATTTGGACTATGACTGGTTGGTCTGTCTTCCACTTAACTTTACTGATTTATGGAAAGAAATTTTGCATGTAGAAGAATATGAAAAGTAGTAATGAATCGAACTTACATGTATTTGTCTTTTCCAATCTAATGGTTCTCATTTTTTCTTCTAACTTCCTCTGCAAAAACTCTGAAAGATCAAGTTGTAGACCTTTCTTGACTATCTTGTAGGCTATATCAAAAGATCCACAAGGTACGTTGTTTGGTCTACAAGACTAGAATAACTTATACCCAATGGAATAAGCACCAAATCTCAGTTCAGGATCACTAATAAAGCTAACCTTCAATCCTCTATCATCCCACTCAGCTAATGTAAGCTTTTCCAACTTGGTTCTCAGTAGGTGTCTGAGGGCTTTGGTTTTATTTGACATAGGGTATCTAGTAACTGCAAGAATGACATCCCTAGTTATCTTTTTAGGTTCATCTAGCCATATCTTTCCTTCATGTACTCGGCTTAGTACAATGCAAATCCATTCATTGTGAAAGACCTTCAAAAAATATAGGGCATTGGTTAACCCTTTAACCTCTAAGTGTTTTTGGTCATCTTTCAACTTTCCATCTATGCACAATGATTATTAAGTAGCCATTAACTCAAAATCTACCAATTTCACCAATCTTGCAATGAATGAATGCATGCACATCTTGCACTAGCAAAACCCTAGGTGGGATGGACAAAAATGTGCCTTTATCATCTGGTTGTGCTACAACTTGTGGGTGAATCTTTTTATCTGGCTTTGTTTAGGTGGCATTCTTCACCAAAACAACCTTCTTATCCTTATTCATTTTAGCTTTAATTGTCTGTGATGAAGATGCCATGTTTTCTATTCTTATGGCTTCCGTAAAATGAGCTTGAATAACTTGGTAAGTGTTGAATTATTAGCAACTAACCTCTATGTGCTTGTAACCTGATCGAATCTTTGTTGAATGCTTTGTTGCAACTTAGCTCTATTCTTTGTTCTACTCTGTTATTGTGTTGTGAACAAATGAGTTCATGTCGACCAAATTTATAACAAAAATTTTAGGATGGTACAATAAATTCTCTTCACCAACCACTCAGTGAAAAAACATTTTACTTAGTTACCACTAATAATATTTCAACTCAGTGAGTATACTATATACTCAAATACCATAGTAACTCAGTTGTCTCTTCACAATTTTCACTGACTGACAGTTCTATCTTAATACATATTAACTGACTCAGCTAGATCATAGTAATCAAAAGTATAATACCATAGTGCATCTTAATTCATGTTGATTTGGCATATGTGAAATAATATAGGAACTAATGTAAGATATAAAAATGCAAAACATATTTCCATACCTTCTTGTATTTCTTAGTTGGAGATAGTGGAGCCACCTAATCCATTAGATGAGGTGTCACCAATTGTAGTGCTTGGCCCTGCAATATCATTTGATGCTCTTTTCCACATTTGATTTCTAATCCCCACAATTTCCTCAATTGTATTGTCATTCCCATAAGTGTTTATTCGGTATGCACAATCTCTTCTTAAGTGACCGACTCTGTACCAGTGAGAATATGCCACTCTAGAGCTTGACCAATTCCTTAATCTGATTTGTCATTGTCTCATACAATTTTTTGCTATGTGTCCATATTTACCACATTTTTCACAACTGCTCCAAGTGTTGTAATCCCATGCATAAGCATTTCCTTGTCTTCTTGGTTGATTTATCTTTTCTTTTCCTTTAGTGTTAAAAATATTAAGAAAAGAAAATAGAGATAAGGAAATAGGAAAGAATCCAAGAGAGAGTTGCAAGAATAATTTTACCATAACGAATTTAAGGAATGGCGATTCAATAAATTTCACCAAAAGTACTAAGAAGCTCAAGATCAACACCAAGATAATGTTTTTGAAAGGGGAAAACTAAGAAAAAACCCTTGTGCATAAGTATGAATGAGGCAAGAAGCTGAGAGAGAGAGAGAGAGAGAGAGAGAGAGAGAGAGAGAGAGAGAGAGAGATCTCATTACAATATTGCAAGAATAATAATGAGAGAAGAGAGTAGAAATCCAACTTGTGAGAATTGACTCTGTGACAGTGAGAATATGCCACTCCAGAGATTGACCAATTCCTTAATCTGATTTTCTTTTGTCTCATACAATTTTATGCTATGTGTCCATATTTACCACATGTTTCACAACTACTCCAAGTGTTGTAATCCCATGCATAAGCATTGCCTTGTCTTCTCGGTTGATTTATCTTTTCTTGTCCTTTAGGCTTCCAGATTTTATTGTGTTCTTCATGCATGCTTGAGATGTATGACCATGCATGTTGCAATTATGATAGTATTTATCCATGTAAGGTTTCTTCTATGGTTTATTCAACTTGGATCTACACTCATGTGCCTGATGTCCATGCTTATTATAGTTATAGAAAATACCATTAAATTTAGGAGGGTTTCTAGGAATACCTTTTTTCTTTGCTTCTACAAAATTTTGATGTGTGGTCTAGTTTTCCACAATGATGGAAAGAGGGCTTCTTTGGCTTCGGGATTGAGTATACATTCCTTTATTTATCTTTATTTGATGATTCTCCTTCCTCGATATACCCTAACTTGGTATTGTTGTTCAGTCTTCTTTGATAGTTCAAAAATTAATCCATTCTCTAAGTGCTTTCTTCAGATCTCTTAATCAATTCATTATGTTGCTGTAACATCTTCACTTCATTTCTCAGTTTTTCATTTTCTTCTTTCAATGCACCAATATCATCTATTATTTTTACAAGTTCATTATATACTCAGTTAGCCTCATGATTCATAGTAACCACTTGATTGGTAATCTCAAAGTAATGTTTAGTAAGTCTCAATATCTCAGTTTCTTTTTCTTGTAACTTTTTAGTCATCTATCTTCTGTCATCAACAACCATGTTTCTATATTGTTCATCTTTCTTTGCATCATTCAAGACTTCAACCATTCTAACCATTTTTCTATCTTGACCAATCTATAGTGCTTTCACTTGTTCAGTAAGTTGTTGATTTCTTTCAGATAGCTTTGATATGATTCCTTCAGATGCATCAGATATGCTACTATATTTAGATCTAGATGTATCAAATGGGTCATGAATCTCTTCTTCATGATAATCAACCTCACATCAGTGAAGTTCCATGTCCTTCCTCATAATCAACATCTCCCTAAGTTTCTCTTTAGCTTCCTTATATTATTTGACATAGATCTGCAGTTGTAACTTATGATTCTCAATACTTTTGTCAAGTGTATACCTCTCCATTGTAATATATTTTATTTTCAGCTATTAAACCTTCAAAATAATAGAACTAGATCTGATAACAATTGTTGGGATAATGGAAAGGGATGTGTACTAAGAGGGGGGGGGGGTGGTGAATCAGTACCCTTAAAATTTTTTCAATCAAATCTTGTAATATTTATTCTTCATTAACCGACTAAGTAGATTTGCATGCACCAAAGATAAAGTATCAATACTGAAATGTAAATGCATGTAAACTAAACAATATACATACATAAGATTAAATTCTCATGACACTAGTATTTTGGTATCACAGTAAACCCTTGTTAGAAGGTAAAAACTACAGTGGAGATGAGACCAACAATACTTCACTACTACAGAAATAAAGTTAGCATGTTAAAGCTTTACAAAATGATCACTTCTGATTATCTTACCCTATTAGGAGTAACAATAAGATCAATTAGATCTACCTTGTGTGAGGATTTTGCAACACAATCAATGTGTGCACTCGGTTAAGAGATTTATAATGAGACTATTGAGTCTACTCTATTAAGAGATTTAGGAGTCTACTACAATTGTTAGAGAGTAACATAAATTTGATCTGAAAAATATACAATCTCAATATTGCTAATACAGATCCATTAAGATCATAAAAATATATATCACATCAATGTGAATGATAATACCTTTTTCTCTGTTATGCTTGGTAGCCTTTCCTTAGTTCTGTAAACATATATCTGCAATGCAGTCTCTTTTTGAAAATCCCTTGTCTTATCTCTGATGTCTGTAGTATGGTGACTACTTGATCATTTCTTGATCAACATACATAACATAATTTGACATATATACATTTATATATCAAACAATATGACCTAATTAGGGTCTAACAATTACATCATTATCCTAAGATCAATGGTGTACAAAATTTACCTTGATCATCTATACATAGGAGAGAAAAACAATTAATGTTGTATATCTGTCGATATCTGCCGTCATAATGTCGTAATCCTCCGCCCATGGCATTTGGGCTGGTGGTTCATTAGAGCCCTCTGCAGGTGTGAGCCATCTACCAATTTCTTCTTCAAGGGGCCAACTGGGCGCCCCTCTCTCTGCTTGTTCTTCTTCTATAATTAATGTCCTCCTCAATCATGTAAACTTTTATCTAGGTCAGCTAAAAAAGTTGTTACATAGATTAATGTGTCATAACAAACTTTTAGGTGGTCTCTTTTATACTCGATTATCTTGTCTCTCAGTGCTCGGTGATGCTTTGTATCTTGGTTATACTTGTGCTTGGTTATGCTCGAAGCTCAGTTTAATTTGTCTAATCAGTAGTCATTGTACTTAGTTTTACTCTGAGCGTGATCAGTGCTCTCGGTTGACTCTACACTATTGGAATAATGAAATGGTGTGTACTAAGAGGGGAGGGGTGAATCAGTACCCTTAAATTTTTTTCATCAATTAACCCTTAGTACTCTTTTCTTGCATTACCGACCATAGATGCTTTTCTATCTTATGCATGTAATATCGAAACATTAACTTAATTGCATGTAAACATTCATAGAAACATTTATGAAATATAAGTACACATGACACAAGAATTGGTAACACAGAAAACCCCTGTTAGAAGGTAAAAACTTCGGTGGGGATGAAACCCACAAAGCTTCACTATCTGTAGAATGGAAGGTACCAGTTAAGGCTACAAGTGTGATCACTTTTGATGATATTACCCTATTAGGAGTAAGTATTTTGGACTGGTTAGGTCTACTCAGTTAATATATTTGGAAACACTATTAAGTGTGCACTCCGTTAAGAGATTTACATAAAGAATGTAAAGTACACCTTCTTAAAGGATTTATTCTATTTGCTACAATTGTTAGAGAGTAGTCAAAAATAATTGTTGACCTGATGACATGCAATCCTGAATTGCTGAATACAGATCCTTTAAGTAAACAATGTATATGTATCACCTATAGTGATTGATTAATACCTCTTTTCTACTCGGTATCCTTGAATCTTGTTCTTCATAAATGAATTTTTTCTTTTGTGTCCTTCTACATGAAACTCTATGTCTGATCCATTGATGTATGTGTTGGAAATAATTGGAAGTGTGTACTAAGAGGGGACGGGTGAATCAGTACCTCTAAAAATTTTACCTCTTTTAACCTTTATCCATAATGTAATCAATTGCATAACCAACCACCTATTCTATACTATTTTTGTGTAAAATATATCAATTATTTAACTTAATCAAACATGTAAACATTCATAGAAACATTCATGAAGGTAATTGACTCATAACACAAGATATGGTAATGTAGAAAACCCCTCTTAGAAGGTAAAAACTATGGTGGAGATGACACCCATAAAAAATTCACTATCTGCAGATTAGAAGGGGTCAGTTAAGGCTTACAATTTGATCACTTTTGATGATCTACCCTGTTAGGAGTATTATGTGGAGACTTGTTAAGGTCTAATCTATTAAGAGATTTAGCAATACTATTTAGTGTGCACTCGGCTAAGAGATTTACAATAGGATTATTAAATCCACCTTTCTTGAAAGGATTTCTTCTATTTGCTACACTTGTTAGAATGCAGACAAAATTAATCATTGACCTAAGTGTATGCAATCTAAAAATTTCAGATTATAGATCCATTACAATTCACATGTATAAATGTATCACCTAATGTGATTGACTAATACCTTTGTTGCTCGGTAGCCTCTGTTCTTGGTTCTTGATAACCAATTTTATCTTTTGATGTCCTGCTTCTTGAAACTCTCAGTCTGATCCATAGATGTGCTCTTTGGCTACATTCATCCTCTCATCCATAATAATTGAATGATTACAATATCTATTTATAAGATAAATTGACCTAATATAGTTTCACATATTACAAAACTAACTCTATGATTAAAGGTTTACAACTTGACCTTGATCTCCTAGTCTGCATGTTTTTAATCAGTTAGACTGAAACAATTACAATAATGTTGCTTGTCCCTTAAGTAATTTTTTTAAAACAAATAAAGACTCTATAAATAGAATACAGTTGTTTTATCTGACGTGGAAGTCAAATCCACTTTTCTCGAGATGTAACTGACTTTCAATGTCTGATGCTCGGTTTTCTCTAAAATAATTTTGATTGTCTTTCGGTCTTCTTTGGTTGAACTGTTTGTCAGGTTCCTTTGTTTTTGCTCTCTCAGTTTGCACTATTTTCTGCTCGTCAGGTTCCACTATCGGTTTACTTCTATTAGGTTCCTTTTTATCATCTTCGGGTTGCACTTTCAGTTTACACTACAAAACTGTGTCGTCGGGTTTCACCTTACTTAGCAATTTCAGTTTGAATTGAAAACTTGACTCTCAGTATAGTGTAACTGTTGGTTTGAACAACTTGTTTTCTCATTGCATACTAATGGAAAAACTTAATTTTTATCAATCTGCCCCTTTGACATTAGTATCAAAACCTGATATGTGCAGAATACTAACAAAGTTTATAGTATGAACACCATGTATATACCTTAGTCATTTCATGACTCCCCCTATGCATATGCTGGTATAGTATAGTATATGTGTATGTACACTTTGTCTTTGTACTATCTATTTCTTTTCCCTTTGTGCTATATTTATCCTTTTCCCTTTGTACATACTTTTCCCCATATTTCTATATGCTCTCTACATATCATTTCCTTTTCCCCCTTTTTTGATAGTAAGGGAAAAGGTGCATACCTATAGTTGTAAGACTAGAAAAAGGCCTATTTAGCATATCTAGGGGACCACAAACCCTAAATAAAATGCTAACCTATCTAATCTACCATGAAAGCCATTTAAAACAAGGATTCATAAAAATAAAGCATAAAACTCTATGAACCTTCTTTAAATGAAGCTCCCATGTCCTTCTTTCTTCTCCATAATCAGATTAATGTTTTCTCTTTGACAATAACAATAAATTTGCAATGAGAGTACTAGAAGATAGTGGTCTAACCTTGAATGAGAGAAATGTCCTCAATTTATAGAAAATGAGATACATTTAGGTGAGATAGTACAAAATCTATGCATAAATGTAGATTTTGTTTGGTGAGATGTTTGGAAGCATGAAATGGGGGAGAGATATTGAGGAGATATTGCAAATATTTGAAAATATTTGTGAAGCACCTTAATAGGAATGAGAATCCTTATTTAAGGGATATGATATGTAGGTGAGATTATGAATCATCAATCAATTCAATAATCCCATATTCTCAAATATTCCTCAAAATCAAATTAGATTCATGAAATTATAAAAAATCTCATAAATTGAAATTAGCTAATTAATTAATAAAAATTAATTAATTATTGGAGACTTAGGGAAAAGGGGAATAAATAAAGTTTATTTATTTATTCAATTAGGACTTAGGATAAACTATGGGTTATTTATCCAAAGGGGGAAATTAGTGGGAAATAGGTCAAATTGAAAGGGGTTTGATAATGTTGATAATGATTAGGGTTAATTCCGAGGGCTCCAGAATAGTTTAGGAAAATCAAGAGGCATTGATGATCTTTGACAATGCGCCCAGATAATGATGATTGGAAATGTTTGAAATGCATTAATGAACTTTGATGGCGTCCTAAGATTGAAATGGGGAAACATCGATGATCTTTGACAATGTTCCCGAAATGATAATCAGAAATAGTATTGTCAATAATGAAAAACACTATCGAATTAAAATTGATAGATTGATAGTGATAACACCGATGATCTTTGACAATGTTATCAAATGGTTGATTGAAAGGATACAAAGCATCGATGATCTTGGACAATGCTCCTGAAATGATAAGATTGATTGAATTAGAATTAGGGTTTGATCGATTGGTTTGAAATTAGGTTGATTAGGCATCGATGATCTTGGACAATGCCCCAGAATGGTAGGAACGAGTCCACAAAATTATGTAAGTGATTAGGAATAGAATGGGATAGGTTTGAATCAATTTAGGAAGGTTTGGAATGGTTTAGGATTGAATAGGATCAATTTAGGATTGATCAGAATTGATTAGGAAAAGATCGATTTGACAAAGAGAGTAGAATTGTTAGTAATTGATGGCATGGAAGAATGACACAATATTAGTGAATGATAAAGATCAAACACACAATATAGAAGACATGTTAAAAAGGGGACATAGGAAATGAACCATTTTTAGGTGTCTACATTTTGCCCCTCTTTGAGACAATGTGATTATGAATGTTGGCTCAAAGAAAAATAGAAGATCATGCCCCAGTGGATCGACAAAATGGAGGTAGGATGCCCCCTCAAAAAATTGGGCAGAAATTTATATGAGGACAATTTTTTTGAAAAGAAAGATGATTGATTGAAGAAATGTTAGCGGAAAGCAGATATTAGAGGAAGAAATATTATTAGAAAGATGTTTGATTTCAAAGTGCAATTGTGTTATAAGAGATTATTTTTATAATGCAAAAGTGGATGCAGCACATCGTGGCATAAAAGCCAGAGCGAGAAAGTCATCCTTTTTGTGTAAACAAACACGATGCAGATAGAGCATGATCTTCTCCATCCCGAAAGCATGTAGTAGACATGACCCAAAATTTCATGAGATCATCAAATAGGTAGAAGACAATCAAAAAGATAAAAATCAAATGAAAGATAAAACACTCACTAAAAAAATGTGAGCCAACAACCATTATGATCTTTTGTTTCTTGCATTAAATGTTTGTTTATTAATAGCTTAGATTTGCAAATTGATCGATTTGATAATTGATTGATAGCTTAGACAGATTGATAGATAGAAAAGGTCAAATGATTGAATGTTGAGTCACAATGATTCATATCACATATGATTTCGTTAAGCACAGATTGATGATTCTGCCACTGATGTCGGCAAACATGATGTTCGATTGGCAAAAGGAAGACAAGTATGTACAAATTTATTACAGATTTTTGAAAATGTTTTTTGCAATTTTTAGGATTTTTGAAATATTTGAATTTTTTTGGTCTTTTTTCACGATCGTATTTGAATTTTTAGCAATTTTTTCAGGATATTATGTAATTTTTAGAGTTTTTTTCAGGACATTATTTGATTTTTTTGGAATTTTTGCTTATTTGGATTTTTAGGATTTTTTTAGGTCATTAGGATATTTACAATGTGTTATCTCTAGCATCGGCTAGTTGAGGAATCTCATGGGTAAGCCACGTTCAAGGTCTTGCTCCCAGTTTGAATTCAAATTCAAAGATGCTCAATGCCAGGAATCTGCCCCCAGACAACAAAGAGGCTATGTACAAAGGCCAAAAGGATAGATAAGACTGGGTAGACCAAGGGGAAGACAAAGAAGATAAACCATTTACAAGCCATAAAGGGGCACTAGGGTCGATACAAACTGAAAGATGTGATCAGGAAAGTATATCAGGATATTAGGTGGAATCATGATAGACAATGGACAAACAACTCACTACGCGTGGTGCCTGTTTGCTAGGTTTTCACCACGATACTTGCCCAAAGTGCCTATTTTCCAGGTTTCCACTATTGGACAGGATTTTTCTCTTGATTTCTATTTTTGCATGCCAAGATGCTTGTTTTCCAGGTTTTCATCAAGACAACCATTTTTTGGTTTTTTTATTTTTTTGCTTTTTTCTCTTTTTTTATTTTTTTGATATTTTATCAGAATTTTTTTTCAATTTCACGTTAGGTTAATATGCTAAATATTGAACATGCCAAGGAAAATGACATCAACACAACCAAACAATACATTGCATCAAAATGTAAAACTAGAAAAGGGCATATTTGGGAGTGAGAGGACTTAATTTGAAAGTGAGAGGACTTAATTTCCTCCATCATCTTCTCCCATTTCTCCTTTAAGTGCTCAAGATCCATATGCTCTAATGTGATTTGTGCATGCATATCATAGATGTTGTCTACTACAGACATCTCAGGGGTGGCAATAAGTTGCCTTGTTGAACTTAGGTGTGTTTGTAGAAGTGTGAGGTTTGGTAAAAGTAGAGACTGTATCTCGGTAACCTCCTCTCTGAATTGTGATTTTTATTTCCAAAGTTCTTGTCTTAACCATTTGATCTCAATGATCTTATCATAATGCAATTTGATTACATTTCCATCTATGGTTAGACTTTGTGCACTTGCAATTATACCAGATTTGATCTTTGCTATCTTATCATTGTTATCCTTAATAAATTTCTCCAAAGTGCATAGCTTTTGTATTAAGTAAATAACTTTAGTTATTATTGGATCTAATTCATCTGATAAATTTGATAGCTTTACCTTATTCTATGTCACTTCTTGGCTGATCTTTTCTATCAATTTGTATTGAAACTTATATTCTGCTCGCTCCTCAATGCCTTTTTTGCATCAACATTCTGAATTAGGATGGCTTTGGTGGGGATGACAATTTGATCTAGAATGGGGGAATTGTGATCAATATCAATTTCAAGAACTATTTGACTTAAGATGTCCCTTGTGTTCTTCAATACTAAGGAGTCTCAGTGTTGCTTCTTTATCTTTTCTTGCAATGCTTTCCTTTGACAGATTTCTCCATATTCTTGGAGAGATTCAAAATCTAATGAATTTGGGTCACACTTCAGTATTTCAATTATCTCATCTAGTTTGAATTCCAACCTATTCTTCTTTGTTTTATTTTTCTTCTTCTGTGGTCCACCTATATGCAGAACCATAGCTAGCTTCTCTGCTTGGTCTAAAGTGCTAGATGAAGGATTTTGTGGAGTTGTACCTTTTTCTTATTTCTCAGTGTTTTCCTGTCGGTTGTCTGAGGACATCTCCTTATCAACCTTTGGTGTTTCTACAGCTTCACCTTTAGTATCCTTTGGCGTGGTATCAACTATCTTTTATTTCTCATCCTTGTCTTTTTACACTTCAACATATTTTATTTGTGCATCTTTCTCCATGGTATCTCCATCTTTTTGTTCTCCGTCGATGACATTTTTTATCGGTTGTGTCCTTATTTTCTTCAAATGTATCCTTTTGTTTATCATTACCCTTGTTCTTGGGTATGCTTGCATTAATCTCAGGGTTCTTCTCCTTCTATGAGATAATATTGATTTCTTGAATCAATAATAGCATCTGGCCCGATATATTTACTTGTGCAGCATCACTTGTAGTGCCCTATTTGTTAGTTTGGTCTTTGACAATAGTGACATCTTCATCTTTCTAAATTTCATTTGAAGGATCATTGGTGATGTCAATAATAGTAGTGTCCATATTGTTTTCCATAGTACTTTCCGGCCATGTATCATCTGCAACATCCATATTCTTGTTTCTTGTAGTGTCCAATTCCTCTTTTTCCAATTCTACATCAGTGATAGTAATTGGTTTGGTTCTCTGTGTAGCTTGATCATCCTTGGTCTATTGAGTTTTGGTAGGAGCAATTTGGGGCTTGGTACTTGTATCCTTTTTAGGAATATCAAGTATCTTTCTCCATTTGGCTTCACTCTTTCTATCTAGGTCTAGTAAATTTCCTTGAAGAACTTGGTAGGCTCTTAACTTCGGTGAGAACCGTTTGGAGTGAATTTTCATCATCTCTTTGATTTCCTCCATTTTAGATTTAGGAGGCATGCCAGATACTAGGGCTCTTTCCCTAATCTCCTTCTCAGAGTGCAAGGCAAATGTCCATCTTGCCGATAGTCTATCTTGAAGTTCTCTTGGCATATTATTTGCCAATTAGATTGGGAGATATTTTAATATGCACATCATTTTGATGATTGCCTCCTCAATCTTATTTTGATCCACTGGATCCGCTATTAGCAATTTCTTGATTTTTCTATCATTTATTGTACCTGATTTGATGATTGAGGCACACACTTCATCAACTGTTTTTGGAATCTTATTCTTTTCCTTTTGGACAGATTCATCATGTTCGGTGTCCTCAAAGTCTTCTCTAGTTCTCAATAACTTTCTTCTCTTTGTTGGCCCTCTTTTCTGTGTTTGAGGTTTCCTCTTATAGGTCCTTACTTGACCTTTGATTTTTGGTGATGGAATTGTATCCTTGGTTGTTTGACTCCTTATCCTTGTAGCAGTTGTAGTCCTAGGTTTGTTATCTGGTGGAGGTAATGGTGTATCTGACTCTGTAGACTTTGAGTCACTCTCCTTCTAAGCTTCATAGATGGGTGAATGTCCCTCGGTTTCTTCTTCTATAACCGATAGCCTTTTCTTCAAGTTCTTGACCATCTTGTCTTTCTTTATATCAATCTTCTTTACAACAAGCCAATTTTAATTATTTATTTGGCTTCTTCAATAAGTGCCAAACTTGGGTTATGTTTTATCTAATGGCTCATTTATTAATGCATCAATTACATTAGATTCTTGATCTATGTTTACCTCATAGTTAAGTGAAGATAGCCATGTTTTTCTCAGTACACCTAGCTTGATGTATGTGAAGTCAGTGTCTACCATGAAACATATATCAGTCTTGAACTTTTCAATTAACTATTCTGGGATTGTTACTCTCTTCTGCATTCTCTCCTTGAATCTAGCAAAGTATTCATCCATTATTGACTCAAAATTATCTCCTAGTGATTTTATAAACTCACTAATCTAGATGGTCACTAGTCTTGTTGTATCCCATTGCACATTTCCTATAGATGTGAAAGATTCTTGGAAATAAAAGAATATGCACATGATAAGTGAACAAAACTTACATGAATTTGATATTGCATTTCTTATTGTCTTTAAGTTCTCTTCTAACTGCTTGAGTAGAAGTTATGAAAGACCCAACTGAATTCCCTTTTTGACAATCTTGTAGGTTGTATCCACTGCTCTGGATGCAATGTTGTTCATCTTGCTAGCCTGAAAGAAATTGTATCCTAAGACACATGCTCCAAATTTAAGTACATCATCGGTAATGGTAAATACCTTAAGTCCTCTTCCATCACATTTAGATCCTATGTTCTTCTCAATGTCATCTTTAGGCGGGTGCTTCAATGCCTTTACCTTATTAGTTATTGGATAACCAGTGACTGCATGTATAACATCTCTTGTTATCGGTTTTGGGTCATCCAACCATAACTTTTGGTCATGTATCTTGCTTAATACTAATTGAATCCATTCGGTCTTGAATTATTTTAGGAACCATAGGGCACTTGTTAGCCCTTTTACTTCGATGTGTTTGTGTTCTTCTTTTATAGTGCCATCATCTTTGCATAGCTTCTTGAAATCTTGTTCAACCTCTAGGTCACCAATCTGTACAATCTTGCAGTGGATGTATGCTCGCACGTCTTCAATGAGTAAAACCATAGCTGGTATTATTTAGAATACTCCACCATTTTTGGGTTGTGAGGCAACCTCTAGACATATCTTATAATGTGGTTCCTCACAGGTACTATTATTTATAAGATTGATCTTGTTCTTTTTAACACTCTTGAGCTTAACGGTTCTTGATGTGGTCTCCATCATTTCTGAAATTAGGGATTTCCCATAAATGATAAAAATAGTTCTTAGTTTATGCTTGGTACTTACTTTAACCTCTATAGCTATAAATGATCTACTTGGAGTGCTTGTGAACTAAGTTGAATTCATTCTGTAATGCTATTGCTTCATGCTCTGGTTTTGATTTGGTCACTTTGCTCAAATAGCTTGGTGAAGAATGAAACCCTTACGTCATCTATTTATAGACTTTTCCCTAAGTCAAGTCATTAATGCCCAACCACTCCTTGATGTGTGAAGACAAATTTTTTGGGTGATACACTAACTTCTCTTTTTGTGATAACACGATGCTTTAGCCAGTCTTTTAACTTGTTTCATTCACCAACGAGTTTCAATGTATGGCAAAGACAACTTTGTCAACTCACATGATTACTGATGGATCTCAGTTTACACTAGAAACTTTAGCTTTTACATGTTAACAGACGATTCTCAGTAAGTGTAGACAACTCAGTTTTGAATGTATACCAATGTATTTTGGTATGTATTGACCGATGACATAGTTTTCACAGAATTTAACAAGTAATACCATAGTGCATCTATAATCATGCTAATTTGGCATTTCAACTATGTATAATGGAATTGATGCAAAATATAACTTGGTGTAATGCAGTTCCATACTTACTTGTTCTTCTTAGGTGGGGGTGGTAATGTCACCAAATCCATTGGATAAGGTGTCACCAATTGCATTGCTTAGTCCAGCTTCATCAGTGTTTGTAGCTTTCCTCCGTATTTTGTTTCTCATCTTCCTGATGTCTTCAATGGTGATTCCATTGGAAAAGGTGCTGGTCTCTATCATTCAGTCTCTGTAGTCTTTCTTGAGATGAAAAACTTTATGATAGTGTAAACATGCCATTCCAGGGTTAATCCGGCCTCTTGGCTTTCTTGTCCATTTTCTCATACAGTTTGCATGAATGTGACCAAATCTTCCACATGTTGTACAATTTGTCCAAGTATTGTAATCTCATACATACTGTTTACCGACTATTTTTGGTTGATATGAAGATTCTCGACCTTTAGGCTTCCATGCTTTCTTTTTCTTTTTCCAGCATTCAAGAGTTGTATGCCCATGCATTTTGTAAGTAGGATAGTATTTGTCCATGTAGGTTTCCTTCTTAGGTTGTTTCACCTCAGATTTACATTCATATGGTTTATGTCCTTTCTTGTTACATTTATAACAAATTCTTATGAATGAAGGTGTAGATTTAGGAATACCTTTCATTTTTCTCCTGCAAACATTTGATGTGTGGCCTTGCTTTCCACAGTGATTACATGTCAGCTTTCTTGGTCTCAAATTTACATAGACATTCTTTGGATCAGCTTGATTGGGTGATTCTCCATTCTTGGTATAGCCTACTCTAGTATTTTTATTGGCTCTCCTTTGTCCATCAAGAAAATCATCCATCCTTTTATTTCTTTCTTCAGCTCTCTTGATTATCTCATTATGTTGCTGCTGAATTCTTACTTCTTATTTTAGCTTTTCATTTTCTTCCCTTAGCTCACCGATAGCTTCTATTTTTTCAATGAGTTCAACATTCATTTTGTTTGCCTCTTGAATCATAAGAATAATCTGATTTTTAATCTCATGATGATGTTTTGTAAGTCTTTGTATTTTTGAATCTTTCTCTTGTAGATTTTCAATAATCTTCCTTCTATCATCAATAGCTAGTGTTCTCTCTTTCTCAACTTGTCTATTATTATTCATGACATCAATCATTCTTACCATCTGCGTCTCTTGACTGATTTGAAAAAAATTTACTTGTCCATCCAGATGTTGATTGATTTCATTTAAGCTTGTGATGCTTTTTTCTAATGTGTCTGATGCTTTGCTTGTAGTAGATCTTTAAGACTCAAATAGATCTGGTATCTCTTCTTAATGGTAGTATGTTTTATTACAATGAGATTTCATAATATTTCTTTCATCTAACAATTGTCTCATTTTGATTCTAACTTCTTTATATTTCTCATAGAAGATCTGAATTTCTAGCTTCCGATTCTCAATACTTTTGTCAAGTTTGTACTTCTCCATTGCATGATATTTTCTCTTAAGTCTTTAAGATTTCCAAATAAGAGTTCTAGCTCTAATATCAATTGTTGGAAATAATGGGAAGTGTGTACTAAGAGGGGAGGGGTGAATCAATACCTCTTAAACTTTTATCTCTTTTAACCTTTATCCATTGTGTAATCAATTGTATAACCAACCATCTATTCTATACTATCTTTGTGTAAGATATATCAATTCTTTAACTTAATCAAACATGTAAAAATTCATAGAAACATTTATGAAAGTAATTGACTCATAACACAAGATATGGTAATGCCAAAAACCCATGTTAGAAGTTAAAAAGTGAAGTGGGGATGGCACCCACAAAAACTTCACTATCTGCAGATTAGAAGGGGCCAGTTAAGGCTTACAATTTGATCATTTCTGATAATCTACCTTGTTAGGAGTATTATGTGGAGAATTTTTAAGGTCTACTCTGTTAAGATATTTAGTAACACTATTTAGTGTGCACTTGGTTAAGAGATTTACAATAGGATTGTTAAATCCACTTTTCTTGAAAGGATTTCTTCTATTTTCTACACTTGTTAGAATGTAGACAGAAAATACTCATTGACCTGAGTGTATGAATTCTAATAATTTATGATTACAAATACATTACAATTCACATGTATAAATGTATCACCTAATGTGATTGATTAATACCTCTGTTGCTCAGTAGCCTTTGTTCTTGGTTCTTGATAACCAATTTCATCTTTTGTTGTTCTACTTCTTGAAACTCTCAATCTGATCCATAGATGTGGTCCTTGGCTACATTCATCCTCTCATCCATAATAATTGAATGATTACAACATATTTTTATAAGATAAATTGACCTAATGTAGTTTCATGTATTACAAAACTAACTCTATGATCAAAGGTTTACAACGTGACCTTGATCTCCTTGGCTGCATGTTTTTAATCAGTTAGACTAATCAAAACAATTACAATAATGTTGCTTGTCCCTTAAGTAATGTTTTTAAAACAAATCAAGACTCTATAAATAGAATATAGTTTTTTTATCTAACATGGAAGTTAGATCCACTTTTCTCGGGATGTAATTGACTTTCAGTGTCTGATGCTTGGTTTTCTCTGAAATCACTTTGATTGTCTTTCGGTGTTCCTTGGTTGAACTATCTATCAGGTTCCTTTGTTTCTATTCTCTCAATTTGCGCTATGTTCTGCTCGTCGGGTTCCACTATTGGTTTTCTCCTATCGGGTTCCTCTATATCATATTTAGGTTGCACTTTCGGTTTACACTACAAAATTATGTCATCAGGTTTCACCTTACTTAGCAATTTCAGTTTGAACTGAAAACCTGACTCTTGGTATAGTGTAACTGATGGTTTAAACAACTTGTTTTCTCATTGCATACTAATAGAAAAAATTTATTTTTATCAGTCTATTGCAGATATAATCTTCATTATCTAATTTATTACTACATCTATTTATTCAATGTATTGACCTAATTTAGATTTCACGCTTTACAATAAAAACTCTATGATCAAAGGCTTACAACTTGACCTTGATATCCTAGTTTGCATGCTTACAATTAGTTAGACTGATTAAAAGAATTACATATTGGTGTAGGAGAACCTTATATAATCTAAGTTTTTTTATGGCACTTATGGATTCCTTGAAGGTCCTAGTGACCTCTAGTTCAAGTTAGAAATAAAGGTTTCATATTGGACACCCTTTGTATGACCTAGTCCCAAGATTGGCATTTAATAAGACCTTGGTCAACTATTGGTCAAATAATGTCCTAAACCTTAAGGATAGGTTATTTTCTCATATTTTCATGTTTTATCATGTTTAGGTCCATGTGGGATCATAAATCATAGGTTTAGACCAAGTTTGGTTGCTTAGATTGAAAAGTTACAAAATATTGCAAAATTGCTAAAAAGCTTTCATGCAACATTAACAACTTTTGTCAAATGTTGTAAAATCCATTCCAAAATGGCTAATTAGTTTTAAAATTGGATTTAATAATTGGGAATTACTACATAAGACCTTTTAGGTGGGTGGTAGGACAACTTTTTGTAATTGGCATTCAAAATTAATAAAAATCAACCATTTTCGTGCAAATTCAAGAAACAATGAATTGGTACGGACAAGTACAGAAGGTTGGGAATGAAATTTTGATAGAATAAGGTATCCCTATAAATTATATTCCATTTTAATTTAGTTTCATGTCCTCATCTTCAGTACATCAAAAAATATTGCATTTTTACTCTTGCTTCCTGGTTTTTAGGCCCTAAATCAGGGTTTCATAAACAATTGTGTATATTTCTTGATTCCACCATGGGAATCTAATGACCCTTGGTGGAATTTATGTATTCAAAATGATATTTAATATTATGCAAGTTGGGTTTGATAATATGCAGGGAGATGGGTTTGACCTGATGCCCTAGGTGTACATGACCATGTGTGCACCAATCAAGCGATTGAGTATAGTCCACATAACTCACCATTGGAGATTCATCAAGACCTAAATTTGAGATTGATAAGTCCTTTTTCATCCCTTCACATGATCCAAGTGTTGTATTGGGTCCTTTTTGTACGGAAGGGGTACTTGTAGTGTATATGGAGGCCTAATTAGCCCTATTTGCTTAGACAAAATAGTGTGTCTTTCTATTTTCCTTTCACTTCCAAGCATTGGTACTTTGGTAAAATCCCTTAGGCCATAAAGGGTATTTGAATCTCTATGTTTTTTGGGGTGTTATGTGGAATACTTTTATACTAAGCCCAAATTTCCATTTGAAAAGGTTATAAGCCTAGAAGGGGCTTATCATAGCAACCGTGCCCAAACTAGTCTACATGGTGAGTAGGATCATTGGATCCTTGTATTAGGGACCTAAATAGACCAAATCCTTGAGTATAGGTCACCCTTAGTCCTTAAATTAATTCTAGGGGGAATTTTATTCAAACTAGTGTAAGTGCCTAATAGCCAACCATTGGGAGTTGGTGTTGAAGACTTGCTAGAACCTAGTGATTAGGTTTCCATGTTGGGGATAGGTTGTGATAACCTAGATACAAGTCATTTTTGGACTTGTGATAAGTGTAGAGGCACTCTACCTCTTTGTGTTTGAAGATTTGAAGGACCAACTAGTCCTTTTGGGTCTTCTGACTTTCCATTCTGCATCACATATGCTTTACTTGTCCCTCAAGAAATGGTTTTAAAGATAAGCATAAAGCTAAATATAAAACTCAAGTGTTTTAGCTGATGTGTAATCAGATCCACATTTCTTGAAAATAAAATTGTTTCTCGGTAGACTAGTGCTCGGGTTGCTCTGTATTCTTTGCTCGGTGATGTTTCTGAACTGTCTGTCAGTTTGCTCTCTAAACTGTGTTGTCAGTTTACACTGTAAACTATGCTCTCGATTTATACTAGAAACTATCTATCAGTGAGGACTAGTTTTGGTGTTCACTTGCACTTAACATTTTTGGTGACCCCTATGAACTACTATGTCAGGTTGCACTATAAACCTATCTTTTGGTGATCATGTTACCGATGGTTCAAAAACTGTTTCCTTTGTACACTAATGACAAAATATGATGATCAATCCCCCCTTTGGCATTAGTATCAAAAATTGATATGTGCAAAACTGAAATGTTCAGTATATATACCAAATGTTTACCTTGTCAATATGACTCCCCCTATGTGCATGCCTCTGTGTAGTGTATGTACATTTTTCTTCCTTTGACACATTTTCCTTTAGACATATATTTTCCCTTTTATCATTTCCCCCTTTGACCTTATCATTTCCCCGTTTATCATTTCATTTCCCATTTTTTTGAAAATAATGACAAAGGTGTAACACTTACAATTTGTCAAAAATGTGTGAATGGGATTTTTGTATGTCCTCCATTAGCTTCTCACATTGCTCTTTGAGGTGCTCAAGGGTCATGAATTCCAAGGCGAGTCTGGCATGCATGTCGTATATACTGTCAATGATAGACATCCCCGAGGTGGCAATTAGTGTTTTTTTCGAAGTCATGTGTTGTTGCAGTAATGTGAGCTTTGGTAGTGTAACCACATAGATTTGGTTTGAGCTGACCATAGACCCTATTTTCCCTAAGTGTGATCATACCCCCAATTATGTTAAGACAACCCTTCAATCGGATGACATAATTCATTCAAATCAAATTTACTCTCCTAAGTGATCTAATCACTAAATTTTATTAATCACCTAAGCCAATGAAATCAAATAAATTTAATTCAAACCAATTCAAATCAAACATGGCTAAGGTAATTAATTTAAAAGGAATTAATAAATCCCTATTATACCTAATCAAAAACCCTATCTTCTAGCTTAAATTAATTTGATTAATTAGCTATAGTCCTAATTAATTATCTAAAGCAATCAAATGCTTAAATAATTAACATTCCTATTTTTGAATGAATATATTTAATATAATTTATTTCATTAATATTCACCTAAACCCCAACCTAACCTACCTCAACCACCTTAACCCTGGGTTCAAACCCATCCCAACCTATTCACCCCATGCTAAATCTAATCCTAATCTTAATCTCATTCTAACCCACCTCCTAATGATGTCACATTCCTAAAAATATGATTAGGAACTCAACCCACTTGAGAAATTCAACTTTCTCAAGCTTGACTCTCTCTAAGTCCACCTTCTCAAGCTTGCTTCTTACACCCTCACCATGCTTCTTAAATGCTCTCATTAATGTATTATTAATGGAGATTCCTCAAGCCCATGCCTCATGAATTCCTTTGGCATTTATGTCTCTTACACCTCATTAATGGTTTTTACAAATCCATTAATGACCCTTGTCCCCCTCTCTCTCCTCATTTCTTCTATAAATAGAATACATTTTTGAGCTCAAATGGCCCTTAATTTTCAGAGTTAAAATCATTGTTATGTTGTTTAGATTACTTGTGAATCCCTGTTGCATCTTAGATTTAATATTATGCATTGTTATTATCTTCATATTTAGAGTTAATATGCATGTTTCTTAATCATTTATATTAGTTTTTCATTCAAATCTTCCATTCTTAGGTTGTATATGTCACTGATTTGTGCATAATCTGGGGGCATGATTATGGCATTCTTCAAACTCCTAGATAGGAAGCAATAGATCGGTTTTAGTGTTTAGCTTAAAACCCTTTCTTTTTATAATTTTTCACTAATATAATGATCTATTGAAGTGTCGTGTTGCAGATAACAGGTGCACTATTTCACACACACATTTTTGGCACCCACCGTGGGGCTCGATTTTAGATTTTGCCTCATTTCAACTTTGTTTTTCACTAATTTGTCTTCCCAAATTTCAGGTCCAGGCTCATTTATGGTAGCAAAAGCTCATATCTATGATACGCCTTCGTATCACAAAAATCTAGGCTCACATCCAAGATTTCCTAGGTCATTTTTAGTATAGGCTCGCATCTGGTTGTTGCATCATTTCCTATATTTCTAGGATCGCACCTGGTTGAAATTTTTGTGAACTTCATTGCCTAACCCTTAACACTTTAACCAGTTGTTGATTTGATCTTTTGACAGCCTAACTAATGCTTGCAGGTTGCTGATAAGGAAGTAGGAAGACTTGGCTAACGTGTGTGTTCATAGGTATTTTTAAATTGATTTAAGTACTAATCATTTACAAAGCTTTTTCATAACTTATCACATTTTCTCAACATTTGTTAAATCGACTAGATTACTATGCTCTTTTCCTTTAAGGAAAATCATAAAATCAGACATTGGTTTAACACTTGTAAAAGAATTTGGGGATAAATGGGAAAACAAACTCGCACTTCAATTCATTTTTGGAATCAGCAATTGAACAAGAAAATCACTAAATCTTGTAAGATAATTGAACAAGTTAATCGTTTAATTCAGTTTGGGATATAAAATTGAACAACACAAATCACTTAATATTGCAGGTAATTAAACAAGACAAATTTTTCTTTCATGCATCCTATTTTCATTAACTTAGGAATATCTAAATCAATCTCAACATAGCTTGAGGGAACGAACCTTTGATTGAAGTGTTTTGGGAGAAAATGACATGGATTCGGAGAGTATGCTCTTCTTCTTTCAATAAATTAGAAATCTAGACATCCTACACTCGCCAATCCTTTGTATGCTTATTTAATAGTAGAGGGCCTAAAATTTGAGGAAAAAATCTCCCAAGAATGACCCAAGTGAGGACAGGTTTTACGCCAACCCTTCCAACTCACTATAAATAATTGCTTCCTCGTAGGCCAAAGCCTCGGAAGATGGAATCGGTTTTGTTCTTGAAATTTTGACATCATTCCTTGAACATGCTTGGGTATGTGTAGAGCATAGTCGCTTGAATCTTTCTTGTGAGACTACACCTATTTGAGTACTCATAGGGCTATACGCCTTAATTTTTCCTTGTGCAATTCTATGGGAGACAGTTTTGAACAAATTGCCCCATCATAAAAAATGAACTTCATAGACAACTACCTGATTCATCTCTGAAAGGGTGATAATCCTTGTGCAAGGTAAAAATTAATTTCCCCAAGACACTCGTCATATCATGCCCTCACTTGCATTTGTGGTTGACTAATACAACATCATGACTGGAGCCATTGCATTCTTGGTGATAGTTGTATTATGATTAGCATTTGAGTGTGTACCTAAGTCAATGAGCAAGGATTTTCATCCTCTACCTAGAAAATAGGGCATAAGAATATGTTTTTTCCCCTAACAATGCAAATCTTCTTGATATATCTAAAATATCACTAACAAGATAACACCTTCAAAACAAGCAACAAAATTCAATCCTTAATTTACATGTTTTTTCACTCACCGGCAAGTCTTTGAACATGATCACGGATCAAACAAACTTCACGCACTTTCAAGACAAAATTTTCAAAACTGACAAAATCTGACAGAGACATCAGAAACTCACATCCTAGATTTCCTAGCTCGTATTTGGTATCCTGGGTCGCATTTGGTATCCTGGCTTGTATCTGGTTAGCACATCATTGCATATAGGGTTAAAGCTCGCATCTAGGGTCAACAGAAGCTCGCATACTATATTTCCTAGCTCGCATCTAGGGGCTCGCATCTAGGACAGTGGGCACTTAAAGATTAGTTTCTCAGAAAAACTCAATTGATTTGGATACCCTTTTGGCTCATTAGTTTGTCCATGTTGTCTCTTCTAGTCTCCTTATTGCCATGTCAAAACACTTTTTTAGACGTCTACCTTGTATGTCTTGTCAGTTTCTCGCAATCAGTCTCAATACGTGTGGTCTATCCACTTTTCAAAAAAAATGATTCCCAGCTCACTATCAGGGAATTCTAAACCTTTGACACTGGAATCATTTATTTCCACCAAAACACAAATGATACTTTCACCTAGACACACTCACTTGAGCGATTTGGGACTCTACTTGACACTATTGGGAAACTTTGACGAAGTTGAGGTACAAACACATGGTTAACATAAGACACAACAAGTACACATCTAAAGGATTGGGAGTACTTCCTAAATCACTACACTTTCAAGGAGAAACATCTTGTAGTTCCCTACTTGATCTAGACTCTCCAGAAATGGATAGGTCCACTCACGGATGGAGTGAGGATTTTGAGGAATATGACAATAGAAAAAACCTAAAGCACAAAGATATCGATGAAGAAGAACCCACATTTGACCATCTTATATTTGAATCACATAGTGAGGAAGAAATCACTGAAGAAGAGTAAAATAAACTCAAATAGAGTAGTAATTTCCACAAGATAATGAAAAAGATGATTGACGAAGATAAAGAGAAATATTTTCTCCATCTACCATCCATTGGCGTAAAGTTACCTAAGGATTATGATGTGGAACAAATAAAGGAAAAGGAGGTGCCAACTCCTATATCTATTCTCACCAAAAAACTCACCTTGATGCAAATAGAGCTCACAACACTCAAACAGGAGAAGGCTAAACCAAAGACAAAATACTCAGTGGAATCTATTTGTCCATTTCCTTTTGAAAACAATATCACTATGGTTCCATTCCCTCCCAACATGGCAAGGCCACAATATGACAAGTATATGGGGGAGACCGATCCACATGACCATGTTAGAGAATTTTGTTCTCTTAGCATAGAGTACATGCATGAACCTACATACCTCATGCGGCTCTTTCCTGGAAGTCTAGGAGGCAACGCCATGGAGTGGTTCTCAAAACTCACACCTAAGGTCAAAACTTTTAAGGAGTTAATTTAACAGTTTATCCAACATTACTCCTATAATATACAACATGATGTGACTATGATGGATCTATGCAACACTAAACAAAAGACCGGTGAATCCTTTACACACTTCCTACAAAGGTGGAGGAAAATCTTTGCATAGTATTCAAGAGCTATTCCTGAATCCAAGAAAATGGAAATATTTGTCAATAACTTGGTACCTGAGTTGAACTACGCATTGCAAATGCAAGACTGCCATAGCTTTGACAGGATGATCAAGAACGCCCTCCGTATCAAAGAAGTCATGGTCAAAAAGGGAGAGATCACTCTTCAAAGTGAAAACAAATCTAACAACTCCAAATCCAAACCTATATGGTGGAAGCAAAACAAAAATGTTACCAACGATGGAGTAGTAGATGCCTCTAATGTCAATTCTAAACCCAAGGTGTTCAATTTGACTAACAACATGCAAGCAAGAAAAGATGCCAAGGTAACA
Source organism: Thuja plicata (assembly GCA_018584345.1). NCBI lineage: Eukaryota > Viridiplantae > Streptophyta > Pinopsida > Cupressales > Cupressaceae > Thuja > Thuja plicata. The sequence continues at coordinate 2,277,720 of MU224826.1, read as the reverse complement.
ACCTCCATACCCAAAGCAAACAATGATAATAGAAAAGGTCATCCATGGACCTCCAAACCTCAAAGAACATTCACTCCTTTGGGAGAGCCTCTTGAGACTATTTTGAAGACACTATTAGATAACAAAGTTCTCACAATCCCACATTCCAAACCATGGGAACCAGTGGTCAAACCAAGGTGGTGGGATGATAATTCTTACTATGTCTTTCACAAAAAAAAGGACACAAGACTAACAATTGTCTTAAGCTCAAACATGTTATTAAAGACCTTATTGAAGGAGGAAAAATCAAAGTGGAAGGACACACTACCAAAAAAGATCATACAACATTTAACAAACCATTCCCTAATTATGAGAAAGGGGAAGTATCTAAGGGAAAAGGTAATGAAGTTAACTACACCTACTTAAATAATGATAACGTGATCAATATGCTAGACATTAAAACTGAATTGATTAATATGGTCACAATCAAGGGTGTTAAAGACACATCTTCACAATCTAATGTAGTGACTCGAGGCCAAGCACAAGTCACGATCAAAGGACCTAATTCTACCTCAAAACTAGCATCAACGTCCAAGGTTCCTATTGTTACTATCCTAAAACCAACAACAAAAGACATGGTTACTATTCTTGTAGCAAAGTATGACTTGGTGGACCAATTGCAATGAACCTCTGCTAAAATTTCCATTTTTGAGTTGCTTAAAATATCCACAGTGCATGGGGAAATATTGGAACAATCCCTACATGCCACAAATGTCCCAAAGGACCTTGATATAGAAAAATTCCAAGCGATGGTTAATCACATCTTAGTGCCAAATTACCTCTCCTTTTCTGAAGAGGATGATAAATCATTGACACATCCACATAATCAACCCCTCCATATTGAAGTCCTCATTCATAAATCCTGTGTTAGAGGCATATTGACAGATGGAGGCATAGGATTGAATATTTGTACCCTTAATCTAATAAGGAAACTGGGTCTTTCAAAACAGACCATTAACTCTAGAAGAAAAATGACTATCAAAGCTTATGATGAGGAAGAAAGATCCTCTAAAGGTATTATTGTTCTACCCATCAGAGTCAGACCAATTGAAAGGAATGTCAAATGTCAAGTTTTGGATTTTCCCTTGGCCTAAAACATACTATTGGGGAGACCTTAGATCCATGAAATGCAAGCTGTGTCATCTACTTACCACTAGTGTATCAAGTTCCCACATAATGGGGTGGAAGTGACAATCCCTGTGGATGCCAATTATACTTGCAACAATATCAAGGCAGGTAGTATGGTTCCACATAACAAAGAGGCTACAGATGAGATTGCTCCTGAGACTACCAAAGACATGTTGATGAAAAGCTTTGGAAAAACCTTGAAACTTGAAGAAATAGGTATGGGAGAATGCAAGCTAGACCTAACTCCATCACTGATAGAATTACTAATGTCACCAAGGTCCTATGGAAGACCCTCCTCATCTTTCACACCTGCCGCATCTAAAGAGTTGGAAATCCAAAAAGAAACTAGCATAGTTAAGGCATCCACATCTTCTTTAGATAACACAAAAGAATAGGTAGTCTTGGACTGGCTTTACAAGGGAGAAGCAAAGGAAGCTAAGCTCAAACATGTAGAAATATCTCCAGAACAGTATGGTAAAGGGTACGACCTCCTCAAAAAAATGGATACAAAGGAAAAGGACCTCTAAGAGACATAGGAAGAGGACTTATTGAGCTTGTGCACATGGAGTTCAAGAATACCAGAGACAAAATAGGACTAGGTTTTAATAACGAATCTAACAAAACTGCTTCAAAAGATAATCTAATCTCTGACAAAGGGAGTGATGAAACAAAAGAAATAGAACTAGAACCATGGTCCTATGAAAGATTATTACATGTTGGCGTGGAGAATCCTGAATATCAAGGCGAGTTCTATGTACCAAGCTTTGAAGTACCACAAGATCTTCACATCCCTTTGTTACCATAGGCTCCTATTCAAGAGGTTGGAGACATAATTGATAGAAATAGTTACTAAAGACACACCTTGACAACAAGATTTACATCCTAACTAGGGGAAGTTAGTCACAATCACACATGTCCTTGATTTACCACATTTTGATCCATAGGTGGCTAATCGAGTACATCAGATAACTATTGCAGAATTCTTAAACTAGTCTGATGATGAAGTAACTGATTCTCATGATTATGAGTGGGATGAGCTATCTGTCACCACATAGGACATTGAAATAGATGTGATTCACATGTTCATAGCTCCATCAACACCCAACAAACATTCTAACAATACTCCCAACAATATTGATATTCTTGAAGTAGAGGAAGAGTTCCTTCCTCCAATCATTGATGCAGAGACTAGTGTTTTCCTAATTCTAGAAGAAATCCAGAGGCGACAAGAAAGAAGCCTCCTTTTTTGAAGATATGATAATGAAAGTTCCACTGACGAGTCCCTAAATTTTGGTCCATATATAACTAACAACGACCCTTTTAATGATGATTTGACTCTTATTGATCTAAACATTGAAGAGGTTAACTTAACAAAACATGTCATGTCAGTTTATAGTCTTGATGCTAATGCGATGTTGTCCTTCCCAGAGTCCAACTCCTTGTCTTTGATAAACCCAAACCTAATTGATTAGACTACTACAGATCCCACTCCTATCCTCAACTTTTCCAATGATTACACCTTGGCTTTCTATCTAAACACTTTCAAGAAAGATCTTCATTTCTAATAGAACCAATAGAACCGGTTAACTTGGGTACATTTGAAGATCCTCAAATAGTTTGCCTAGCACAATATTTGTCAGAAGAGGAAAAGCTAAAATTCACTATGTTCCTAAAAGAGAAGAAAATCAACTTTGCATGGTCTTATACTGATATGCCTGGACTAGATCCTGATTTGATAATGCACCACTTGTCTATAGCTCCTGGGATCAAACCCGTGAACCAAAAACTAAGAAAAATGCATCCTCATGTTGGGTTTCTAGTAAAGGCGAAGCTATAGAAATTATTGAAAGCTAGATTCATCAGAGTCATTGCTTATGCAGGATGGATCTCTAATGTGGTCCCAATATCTAAATATGATAAATCTATCAGGATATGTACATACTTTAGAGACTTAAACAAAGTATTTCCTAAGGATGACTTCCCCTTGCCTAATATTGATATGATCATAAACCTCATAGCAGGCTACCAAATGTATTCACTAATGGATGGTTTCTTAGGCTACAATCAGATTAAAATTGCTCTTGAAGATCAAGAGAAGATGACATTTACATGCGCATGGGGCACATTTTGCTGGAATGTCATGCCATTTGTGTTAAAGAATGCCAGTGACACATATCAAAGAGCAATGACCACTATATTTCATGATATGATGAATAAAAACATGGAGGATTACATGGATGGCACCTTAGCTAAATCAAAAGAATGGAATATTCATATTGACGACTTAAGAAAGATATTGGATCGAATGGAGCAATTTCAACTCAGGCTCAATCCAAAGAAGTGTGCATTTGGGGTCCAATCAGGAAAGCTCTTAGGGTTTATTGTTTCAGTGAAGGGAATTGAGGTATATCCTTCAAAGGTCAAGGCTATACTAGAGATGACTCCTCCACGCAACATTAGTCAAATGAGGACATTACAAGAGAGACTTCAATCAATCAGGAGGTTCATGTCACAACTTGTGGATAGAGCACAACCCTTTACCAAGTTACTACATAAAGGGGTCACCTTCAAATGGGATGAAAATTGTGAAGCCAACTTTCGAGAATTAAAAGAGTGCCTAGCTACTCCTCCTATTCTTATGGCACCCATTCATGGAAAGCCATTACTCTTGTATATTTCAGCTACAACCACATCACTAGTGCAATACCCCAAAATTGGCACCTTTCAATTCTAATCAATTTTGGTGCATTTCTTTAAATTCTCATCATCAAAGTCCTATTGTACCAGGAAAATGCTCCTTCCTAATTGTCTTTAATTGACTTAGTCTCAAATGTAGAAAACATAAATTTGCATAAATCTTACACTATATTTAATTCCTAAATTTTCAAGATTTATTAGCTAAAAATCCGTATGATTAATTAATTTAATTCTAAAGTCCTAAGTGCTTTTAAATTAAATTAATCCCACCCCCTTTAGCTAATACACATCAAAGAAATTAAATATTATTTGGTTATTTGAAAGGATTATCCTCACTTGAATTTAATAATTCAAACAATGTGAAAAGCCACCCATGTGGTAATACATTTATTTAATTAAATAATTCCTTCATATTTGTCTCACCTTCCTCCATGAAGATGAAGAGTCAGCCGTTTCTTCCCAAGAAACTCTTCATCCTCTCTTCAGGCTTTCTATATTATGGACCTTCTTTCCTTCATTTGAGGGAGGGCAATTTTAGAGTACCAAAACTATAGTGAATTATTGTTTCAATTCTCTCATATTTCCAAGATTTTATTGCATATTTAGTGTAATCTCATTTAGCTTAATGGCATTCTTCATCTCAATTTAGTTTGTTTATTTATCAAGTAGTTTAATTCTGTTACCTCTTTCAAATTTCTTAGCTTAAAATCTGCATCTTCATTCCTAGATTACAATTGCATCTCTCGAATAGAATAAATTTCATTTCAGTTTTCAAAGCTTTCAAATCCTCCATTTTAGCAATGGTCTATGGTTGTTGGCTCTCATTCTGAGAGTAATTAAACACCCCAACTAAATAGGAGGCAACAGGTCAATTCAATCGATATTGTGGAATGAGAAATTCATGTTCATCTTCGCGAATCAACGATTGAGAAATTACTATGTTGTGTTGTGGCTGATTTAGAGGTCAACATTCAGACACATACATTTTGGCACCCACCATGGGGCAGAAAATTGATTTTTGACCTCACTCTCAAAAAAAATTCTAACAAAATTATGCACTCTATTGTACGTCCATACTTCTCTGTGTATGAATTCTATCACGAGAATTCTGAGCGTACCATGCGAAGTTGTTCTTTCATTAGCTCTCTCTCACGTGACAAAGCACTTTTTCACACCATCTGTCGCATTTCCTTGTGTGAAGCCTTGTACTTCCTCACACAAGACTTGGTGATAGTCTTTGGAATTTTACAGTTTATGCAATTATTGGTACTGTTCACCTGATTATTTTCACATGCTGTGTTTTTTATCTCTCTGATTTATCTGACAGCATAACAGTGGGTTGCAGGTCGCTTGATGAAGACATAGACTTGTGAATGGTTTGCTTGTAGGGCAGTTGTCGAAGATCATTTTAAAACATTGTGCTTGTTTATTGTTTTCATCACATAGTATAATTAGGGCCTTGTTAAAATTTCTTGGGAATCTTGATAGCAAAATAGGGGAATAGGCTCTTCATTACATGGAAGTGATGCCCATGGATGAATCTGAGACCTAGATGTTGCTAACATGATGGAGACCTAGGGAAGAAAGGAAAGTTAACAAACCTTTAGCACATTCACTTGTCAGGGGATTATACTCTTCTCTCTTTGAGAGAATCAGAAACCCAAAAGCTTGTGAATTGGTTAGAGGAGAGTTAGCTCGATGATGAATATGTCTTGCATGTTTGGGTAAGGTGAAGAGGTAGAGAAGTATTCTATTCTCTCTTTGAGAGAATCAGAAAATTTGACCCTCAAATCTGAGCCAAGTTTTGTGTCACCTTTAGAGGGCCTACCGGAAGTTGAACCTCCAGGAATGACCCAAGTGAGTATACACCTATAGCCGGTGATTCCACATCACTATAATAACATATGCTTTGTCAAGTCCAAATACTCCAAAGCCATGGTAACTTCTTTGTCATGATTTTGACTATCATCTTGAGAAAGCCTTGTCTATTGTACTGAGCAGCGCCGCTCCCAGCCCTGGTTACGGGGGTGTATGAATTTCAAGTGTTGGTGTGGCTGCGAGGCCCAAGCCCTATATTGGGGACACCGAAGGTTATTGTGAATGGAAGCCCACTAAAAACTTTCTTAGTTAGTTTCCTACCCGGATCACCTCTGAAAGGAGACATAATCTTTGCACAGGGAGAGGGAAGAATCTCTCCCCTAGATTCTCACCATAGGTATGCACTTGGATGCTTAAAGATGTTATATGATGCTGGCCCCTACTTTAAGGGTAACCTTTGAACATATATTATTTAGTCCTTGGAAACACCAAAAACACAGGCACCCTCTAGGGGGTGACACGGCTGTGTGAGGTGCACACATACACATAAGTAGTGAGGCATGGATTTTGTCTTCTCTACCATTTTTTTTGTAGGGATAACTAAGTGCTTGTTTTGAGTCTTAAACTATCGAATCATGATTAAACAAAGACTCCCATGATTCTGCCAAGTTGCCTTGTCTTTGGTAGAACTGTTTGTGACTACTTGCATCACTATTGCTTGATCAAGACTTTGTGCTTGTTAATGATTGCTTGTCACATTCAAACTGAGATTTTTGATTTGAACTATCATAAAACTATCCTAAATCTAGAAATTCTATCAGAGAAAAGTCCTGACTGTGTCTCAAAATCTGACTTTTGTCTCAAAAACTGAGTCAATCTATTGAAACCTGGAGTTTTCTCACACGAGATTCCAGAAACTGAGAATTTCCTCATGCGAGATTTCATTTTCTCGCGCACAGTTAAACATTTCCTCTTGCAAACCAGCACTTTTTCAAGCGAATATGTACCCTAGTGTCCCAAAACAATGAGCTATTTCCCATTGACTGATGAGTTTTTCACCTGATCTAATTTTTGTCTAAGATCTGATTGCCTATTTCCCTATCATCTATAGTCTGAAACTGATTGTCTTGAGTTGTGAACCAATTGATTCTTACTCAAACTCATTTTGTCTCTTTGTTCTCTATCCTACCTTTCTATGTTTTTGTACACTGCAATGTGATAGTCACATCTTGGCTATTCTATCCATACTCTCGGTGATTCATGTAGGGTGCATTTCACATCTTGGCTATTCTAGCCTTTATCTCCTTTTCTCTATTTCTAGAGACAGAGTTCTGAGTTGGATCATAAGTCCTCTCTCATTTCATCTTTGTCTATGCCTATTACAACTAGGAGCGGCAACATATTTCCCATTCGTGATTCCGAAATAGGTAGAGGTAGATCTCATAATCAAGGAAGAGGTCATTCTGGACCTGTTGTTCAATCTGATAGTCAAGAGGGATCCTCATGTTCCTCCTCTCCATTTAGTACAGATCCCAATCTGAATAAAAAACTGGTGTTCCAGCAGTGCTATAATCCCTTGTTTCAAAGACAATCTGAACTATTATTTCAAGATCAACAAAGTTCATTTCTTCCAGTTCAACAAAACTTTGGAAGGTCGCTTACTTGGGTTGATTTTCTTGACAATCTTCACTACCTTATTGATCCTTTTGATCCTATCGATCCTTGTGAACCTATTGATCCTTGTGAATAGATGAACCCCTTTGACCTGCCAAAATTCACATTGGCCACAAAATCTTAGCTCATTACACACACTCACACTGAACCTGTGCACATAACACAATCCCACATCAGCAACATGGGAAGCCCTTTTAACTTCCTACAAGGTCAATACAGTGAGGTCCATGACCAATCTCAAAATGATCAGGGTCAACAAGGTGATCAACATCACCATCGCCCTCCTCCACATGACCAGAGTCAAGATCAGAACCCAAGCATTTATGAGATCCTTGGTAATGATGATGATCCGATAACTCAAAATGACATAGATGCTGCAAAATCTAATAAGGCTCTCATCAAGATGATGGAAATTCTCCTTGCGAAAGATGAAGAGAAATATTTTCTATATTTGGCAAACCAAGGAGTTAAGCTACCCCTAGATTTCAAAGTGGAAACACTTGTGACTAAAGAGGAAGAGACTGAGACTACCAAATTGCAAAAGATGATTCAAGATATGCAAAAACAAACTAGCCAACTTGTAAAGGATAAGGACAAACCCGCACAATAATTCACGATGGAGAGCATCTGTCCTTTTCCTTTTGATAGGAGTTTTCATATGCCACCTTTTCCCAAAGGTGTGGAACTCCCTAAGTATGATAAATATTTGGGTACCACCGCTCCTCAGGATCATCTGAGAGAATTTGGGGCCCTATATATGGAGTTCATTCATGATCAAACTTATTTAATGCATCTCTTTCCCCAAAGTCTGGGTGGACCTACCATGGAGTGGTTTTCTCGAATACCCACCAACATTAAGACTTTTGACGAGATCACAAACCTCTTTATCCAGCATTATTCTCACAACATACAACATCCCATCAACATCAGGGACCCTTGCAATCTCAAGAAAATACAAGGGGAGCCATTCCTGACATTTCTCCAGAGATGGAGACAACTTTGCACCAAGTATCCTCATAAAATACCTGAATCTGAGAAACTTGACATCTTCTTGGACAATATCACTCCTAATTTTGGGTATCAAGTATAGCTTCAAGGTCCCCTCAATTTTGATAGCATGATTAAGCAAGCTGTGAGGATAGAGGTGTTTATGGTTAAGAAAGGGGAATTGACTTTGCACAAAGAAAACAAAAAAGGTTTCTCATCTTCCAAAAAATATAAAGGAAAGTTTGTTAACAAGAATAGGGACATTGTGAATGATGGAGTGGTTGATAATGTGACCACGACACCTTCAAAATTAGTTTTCAATCTTACTTCTAGCATACAAGTGATCAAAACTACTGAAAAGGCTGCAACAAACACTCAGCCACCTTCAAGATTCTCTAGCAACAAACCTTGCACCTTTCGACCCAAACATGAATTCACTTCCTTGGGAGAACTGCTTGATGTAGTTTACAATACTTTGGTGCAAAACTAGGTTCTCACTCCTTTGGAAAAGTGTCTATATGATTCGCAACTGTGACCCCATTGGTGGAACGACAATGCATACTGTGACTATCACCAGAACAAGGGGCATAAGACTTCTACTTGTCTTCAGTTGCGCCATAAGATCCAAGATATAATTGATAATGGTGATATTGTTCTGGATAATCATAATAAGAATTTAGATCACCAGGCATTTAAAGATCCCTTTCCTCATGTTAAAGGTGAGTCTTCCAACACTAAGAACAACAATGCCAAGGTTAATTGCACGTATACCACTAATGACAATGTCATCAACATGATCGAACCTGTCAAAGTTGAGTATTGTGATGTGATTACTATCAAGGGGAGAAAGGATGCTCCTCATCCTAAGACCCCATTTGTCTTGAGAGGCCCTGGGTCTCATTTGTCTAAACCTAAATTGTCTCAGGATTTCACAAACATTGTTACTAGATCCCGCACTAAGATCACTCTCAAGGGTCCTGACCCTCCTGCTACTACATCCGCACCAAAGTAACCCATGGATAAAGCTACTATTGGCCCTACCAAAAAGACCATGAAAATGGTCCCCATACCTCCTACTGGTAATTATAGTATTCTCAACTAGCTGCAAAGAACCAATTCTCAAATAACAATCTTTGAGCTATTGAATATCTCGCCTGTTCACATGCAGATTCTGGATAAAGCCCTCGCAGAGGCTAACATCCCCAAAGACATTAATATTGATCAGTTTCAATCTATATTAGGTCACTTTACTTCACCACACTATCTATATTTCTTAGAAGAAGATGACCATTCGATCAGCCACCCGCATAACACCCCTTTGCATATAGAGGTCATGATTGGCCAAAAGTGTGTCCATCGCGTCCTTATTGATAATGGTGCTAGCCTCAACATCTGCTCTACTCACTTTCTCACTCAGCTAGGCTATGATGAAGTTCACATAGATTCCCACAACAAAATTACTATCAAAGCCTATGATGAAGAAGAAAGAAATTATAAAGGTTTAGTTGTGCTACCTATTCGGGTTGGACCTGTTGAAAGAGATGTCACTTGTCAAGTGCTGGACATTCCTCTTGCTAATAACATCTTGTTGGGAAGACCGTGGATCCATGAAATGTAAGTGGTTCCCTCTATGTATCATTAGTGCATCAATTTTCCTTGCCATGACATAGAAGTGACAGTTCCTTCTAATATGGGCCATTCTTGTAATACGCTCACACAGTCAGCTGATAGTTTTGTTCCTGCTCACAGAGAATCCACAAAATTCTATGATTCCAAGCTTAGAGACA
>MU224826.1:2249292-2259757 GCA_018584345.1 Thuja plicata | reverse complement strand
TGAAAGTTTGTAATTCCGCATTTGTGGAGATAATAAGAAGTCCATTTTCTGTTCTTGCAAATTGTTGTTGCTTCTCTGTTTCTGTTATGTGTTTGTGGTATTAAGGGGAGCACCCTTCATCACTATCCTTCTCTTCCCTAAGGTGCTCCAACTATGCATCCATGTCTATCAATAAAGCCTCTAAAGTAGTGATGCGTGCTCTTAGCTTCTCTCTCTCCCACTCACACTGAGATAGTGGGTCTCCATCTCTACCGGAACCCCTACCAGAATCCTGTCTTGGAGGTCTATCATGTGATCACTCTGGCTGTCTTTGCTGCTGCTACCTCTATTTTCTCTATTGCTCCCCTGTAAGTAATGGACCTAGATCCATCCTAGGAGCAAAAAATATGAAGCGGTTATGCCGACCCTCTCCACTGTCACTGGCCACATCTGTAGTGCCACCCACAGCTCCACCTCCCCTATCATCTCCACCATCATCCCCACCATATGGAGGAGGGTGCCTATAATATTGTCTACCTCCATCACACCCTCCATCTCTACCCCCAACATGCCTATCTCTTTGTGCTCCTCCCCTACCTCTGGTAGGATGATCATCAAGATCGTAATCTATCAGATCCTCTATACGAGGAATGGCCTCCTCAAGCACTGTGAATCATGGAAATGGATATTGAAGCATCTTTGCAGCATACCCATATTTACAGCCTACATCTGCAACATCATGGTGGAGATCCTGATCGACTCCAACCATATCCCTAATCTCCTAGTGGGCAGTCTCATATACCAGCTGGGCACCCCACAATGGTGCCTCATCAAAAATTCTGGCATATATAGTCACGTCCTAGGTCTTGCCCTGTCGTCGGTCAAACTGTCTCAAGACTCGGGAATGTATAAACCTCTCTATGATTTATTTGGTCCTCCTAATAAGGTACCTACTCTGATAGAAAAATGGGACCTATCTCGCATCAAAGATCAAATCCTCACAATCCAAGTACGACCACCATACTACCTTTGTCATATCATCAAAAATCCTCTGCCAGTACTCTACCTTGCCCAAATGGGGCTATTGGATCAAACCTACATACATATATACATACGAATTCTCAGGTGCCTGCTGCCTATCTACAATGGGTCATGTTACTGGGATGTGCTCCTAGGCCCAGATCTAAAGAATCAAAATACCCATAGTCATGCACTAAGTATAATGGTAAACAATCTCATGAAGCTCTCGATACATATGGGTCAGAATACAACTACCCTATGCAAATATCCATCTAGAGATGACCATCTGCTCTAGCATGTCTACCCATCCTACAAGGAATTCATGATGTCCTCTGTTTGGCATCAGGATGCCACCAATCAAGCCTACTAAATATATAGATAACCGATCATAGTGATCACACATATAATCCCAAGAAATATATTTCCAATCAATGTTGTCATCCTAGAAATACCGACAAGCTACACAGATTGCCATAGTAGAAGTCAACTCAAAGCACACCTTGCGGCCAATAATTGGAACTCGCAGTATGTGCCATACGTCCAAAGGAGTGACTTTCATCTCCCCAGTCGGGAGATGGAAGGTATTGTGCTATGAGTGCCATCTCTCGGCAAGAGTAGTCAATAACCACCAATTTACCCCTATATCAGGTAAACCAAGCAATGACTGTAATCCTACACGGACTACTACCTCCTACTCATCATTTGACAACAGTCCATCCAAGGCAAGCACACATCCTAGATATGTACCTCAAAATGCAACTACCTCAAAATCAACCTATTTTTTACAAATAAAAAGATAAATTAGTGTTCTATCTATGACAACAATGCAAAATCATGATTAGCTAAGTGATTCAGAATCTGAAACAGACAAATAGTTCACAAATGGCTAAATTTCTAAGTCCAAAAATGAGATGCGATCTTGGAAAAATAGTGTGCAATCTCTTTTCCTAGATATGATCCTAGAAATATGGGATGCGATAGAGAACACTAGGTGTGATCCCAAAAATCCTAGATGCGACCCCAAAAATAGGGTATAATCCTGAAAGGACAGGATACGACATAAACAGGATTTCATATCCTAAACTAAGCTAAACAGGGTAACAGGATGCAATCCAGGAAATCCTGGATGCGACATAGAATTCTGGGAAAACAAGATGTGATCCAAGAAATACTAGATGCAATGCAGGTTTAGCAGGGTGCGATCCAGAATCCTAGATGTGACCCAAAATTTAAAAGGCTCTCCAAGCTACAAAAATGCATAAAATTTAAAATTGCAAAATTCACAAGGTAGTTTTGTGAGTACTTAACAGAGGTGCATAATCGGCTTGGTGCTGATGACGATGAATGAGCTCAAAATGATGCTTCCTAATTGGGACCACCATCTTCTCTACAGAGCTCAAATTTACTATGAGTAAAAGTGAAAATGAATAGTAAAATGGTGATTTTTGAGACATATATTGGTCTTTTGAGCTATTTAGGGGTTCCAAAACTCCTCCCATGCAACTGAAACTCCATTTCTGTTTTCTTTTTTATCAATCAGGAACCAAATCAAAGCTACCTAAGGTATTTTATGCAGTACAATAACATTTTTATGACAACTCTTGAAAAATGCACAATTTCTCTATTTGTTCCAAAAATCTGTCAAAATTGCACATTTCATCATACATCTTGGTCTGACATTATTTTATCAATCTCACCACTCACATTTTCATGTAATTAACTTGGTTCTCATGTGTTTTTTCTTAACATACCCCCATTTCTTTGCGTCTTCTATTCCATTCTTTCTAGACCTCACCATTCCATGCAAGTGATACATCATTTCAACAGAGAGATTTTATTTCTTTCCTTCGATTTTGTTCCCGAGGGGGCATGATCACACTATCATCAATCAAATTCTTTCTCAAAACAACATTAAAAATGACTTCGTTATCAAACAACTAGGGGCATGATAGTTTCCTTGACTAAGTCAGAATTGTTGGATAGAAAGATTTGGTTCTCATAAGCTGGATATCTTGTGTTTTCTTATTTTAAAAGATTCTTACTAAGCTCCTGGCAGCTTCATATTGACTTTTGAATGACAACCAAGTTTAGAATCAGTATTATCAATCTTTGGACGACAACCAAGTTCAGAATTGGTATCTTTAAGATCTTTGTGTATTGACCTTTGTATGACAACTAAGTTCAAATTCAATTCTATTAGTTTAGTTCAATCAAGCATGAGACTGATCTCATCAGGCATTTTGTTCAATCATGGGTGAAATTCTCGATCTTTCTAAAGTCAAATTCAAAAAATTTCTTTGAATCAATGCGCTGCTCATACATCAAATAAAAGAGGGGAAAATGTAACCACCTGGATTTGGTTTTCTCTGACCATAGACCCTATTTTCCCTAAGTGTGATCATACCCCCAATTATGTTCAAAAAACCCTTCAATCGGCTGACATAATTCATTCAAATCAAATTTAATCTCCTAAGTGATCTAATCACTAAATTTTATTAATCATCTAAGCCAATCAAATCAAGTCAATTTAATTCAAATCAAACATGGCTAAGGTAATCAATTTAAAAGGAATTAAATAAATTCCTATTATATCTAATCACTTGCAAAAACCCTATCTTCTAGCTTAAATTAATTTGATTAATTAGCTATAGTCCTAATTAATTATCTAAAGCAATCAAATGCTTAAATAATTAATATTCCTATTTATGAATGATTATATTTAATTTAATTCATTTCATTAATAATCCCCTAAACCCCAACCTAACCTACATCAACCACCTTAACCCTGGGTTCAAACCCATCCCAACCTATTCACCTCATGCTAAATCTAATCCTAATCTTAATCCCATTCTAACCCACCTCCTAATGATGTCACATTCTTAAAAATGTGATTAGGAACTCAACCCACTTGAGAAAGTCAACTTTTTCAAGCTTGACTCTCTCTAAGTCCACCTTCTCAAACTTGCTTCTTACACCCTCACCATGCTTCTTAAATGCTCTCATTACTGTATTATTAATGGAGATTCCTCAAGCCCATGCCTCATGAATCCCTTTGGAATTTATGTCTCTTACACCTCATTAATGGTTTTTACAACTCCATTAATGACCCTTGTCCCCCCTCTCTCTCCTCATTTCTTCTGTAAATAGAATGAGTTTTTGAGCTCAAATGGCCCTTAATTTTCAGAGTTAAAAGCATTGTTATGTTGTTTAGATTACTTTTGAATCCCTATTGCATATTAGATTTATTGTTATGCATTGTTATTATCTTCATATTTAGAGTTAATATGCATGTTTCTTAATGATTTAGATTAGTTTTTCATTCAAATCTTCCACTCTTAGGTTGTATATGTCACTAATATGTGCATAATCTGAGGGCATGATTATGGCATTCTTCAAACTCCTCCTAGATAGGAAGCAATAGATTAGTTTTAGTGTTTAGCTTCAAACCCTTTCTTTTTATAAGTTTTCACTAATATAATGATCTATTGAAGTGTCATGTTGTAGATAACAGGTGCACTATTTCACACACACATGTAGTAGTAGAGCTTGGAGCAAGGTTATCTCATCTTAGATTTTGGAGTCTTCCTCTTGAATCTCAAGTCTCAACTGTTTAGATTCTACAAGGTTCTCATAATGCAACTTGAATGCATTGTCATCGGTTGTGGAGACCTTGTGCACTAGCATTAAGATTTGCATCTATCTTAGGAATCTTTTCACTATTCGCTTAAGTAAATTTCTCTATGGTGCATAAGTTTTGAACTAAGGTGATAACTTCTGAAATAATTGGTTCCAATGTATTGACCAGTTTAGATAGCTTCACCTTGTTCTCTTCCACTTCTTGGCTGATTTTGTCTGTTAGTTTTTATTGGTACTTCTTCTCGACACGTTCTTCTATCACCTTGATAGCTTTTGCATCCTGTGATATAATGGCATCGGTGAGAATTGCTAATTGACCAAGTATTGGTGCACTTTGATCAATTTGAGTGTCAGGTACTATCTCCAATAGTATATCCTTTCTTGTTTCTAGTACCTATGTGTCCTTGTGCTCCTTTTTGAGCTTATCTTGTATGGCTTTCCTTTTACACAATTCCCATACCTTGTTAGTGACTCATAATTGAGTGTTCTCAAATCACAGTAAGGTATTTCTATAATCTCATCCAAGGTGACTGGTTTTTTATTCTTCTTCTTCTTCTTCTTCTTTTTTGAAATTGTGTTGGAAGTAGGGGATTGTAGAACTATGGCTAGTTCATTATCTTTTTCTTTCTTTGGTGATTGTATGGGAGGTGTGGTGCTTGTTGTTTGCTGCTCGATATTGACCTATTGGTTGGTAGTGGACATCTCCACAACAACCTTTTCTATATTTGCAGCCTTTTGTGCCTCTCTGGTTTCCTTGGCATCACTCTGTTTCTCCTCTCCAATTGCATCTTTCTTCTCATCTTGTGTATCTTTTTGTTTCCCTTGTTCATCACCTATGTCCTGTTAGAATGAATTTAGAATAACTAAGAGGGGGGGTGAATCAGTTATCCTTAGGTCCAGATGTGCCCATATAAAACTTTATACCACTTCAACAACTCAGATAGATCTTTTGCCTCTTAATCAAGATCTTAGATCTTAGGTTAGGTCAGATCCAATGGATCTTTCCATCATTACATTTAATTTACTTCTCTAATACAATCATTACTTAAACATTGAATCCATGCACTAATAAAAGTTTCCTATGCATTAAATGAGTGTGGACCAATCTTAATTAACAATTCATATCCCAATAAAATCAACTATGTTGGCCAGAGATCTCAAATCTCATCAATTAATAAAATACTGCTACTCGGCTTTCTCTGTCTCCCTCGACATTTCACTGGCGCTCGGCATCATCTTTTCTTTGCTCAGCATCACCTTTTTCTTTTATTAGCATTGACTTTGCTTTGCTCGGCATCAACCTTCCAGTGAACTGTTAGTGAAAGATAAACAAAATATCACTTTGCCAAAGTTTCAAATGATCAAATACCTTGGTGTATACTCATAACTCAACCATTTCCTCGGTCTTCTTGTTATCCTATTCTTCAAATATTCATCAATCAATAGATAAGGTACTCAAACATACAATAATAGTCTCACCAGTTAAGGTTTGACATCAATGAAAAAATAACAATTGTCTACATTATAGCAATCTTTCCAACAATCTTCCTCTTTGACATTGATGGCAACACTAAACTGTAAAACAATAATTTCCAACCAAAGTTACCATACAATCCAAAAAGTGTGTGTGTTCCTTGATATGAAAAAATATTCATTAATGTCTTTAGCTTCATTCTAATTTTCATCTGTAAAATATTACTCCCTCCGTGTCTGTAATCACACTGATATCTTTCCGTGTCTATTTAGCTCCCTCTTTCAGTAATATCTCCCTTGTATCAATAATTTGTTTTAGCAATAATCTCCCTCTTTGACAACAATGCCAAAGAAGTTGACATCTTCATTATGCAGATTCATCTTGTTCTAATCTGTGTATCATGTTGTTCTTGACATCTTTTTTTATGACTGATCTTCTTTTCTGTTCTTGTCTTCCACTTCACAGTTTTTACAATGCATCCTAAAAATGTGACTCACTATGCATCAATGTGTCAAGTGTTTTGATTAAAACATTTGATGCAATAGTACCATTCAGAACTAGTTAGCTTCTACTAGGGGAGTCACCTCCGATTTAACTCTTAGATACTCATGAGCATCCTTGGGCAATGCTTTTGTAAATATGTCTGCCAACTGTTCCTTAGTGTTCACATCTTCCAGTCTCACTTCCTTCTTCTGAACTAGCTCCCTCAAGTAATGATACTTGATAGCTATAGGTTTTGTCTTAGAGTGCATTATAGGATTTTTAGAAATATTAATAGCACTCATGTTATCACAATATATGACAACTGGTTCTATGATCTCCTCCTTCCTACATTTCAGTAGTATCTTCAATGACACAATGTTTGAACAATTAACTGTTGCTGCCACATACTCGGCTTCAATTGTAGATTGTGAGGTGCAATTTTGTTTCTTTCTTGTCCAGGAAACTAATATTTTCCCCAAAATAAATGCTCCTCTTGTGGTGCTTTTTATATCATCTACATTACCAGCCCAGTCATAATCAGTATAGACTCTGAGTTCGAACTTGTCATTCCTTTTGTAATATAGGCCATAATCTTTTGTACCTTTCAAATATCTCAGAATTATTTTCACTACCATTATATGTGTCTCTTTTAGATTAGCAGGAAATCTAGCAACAATTTCAACTGCTAATGCAATATCAACTCTACTGTGTACAACATATTGTAGCTTACCAATTATTGATATGTACAGTATTTGATTTACCTCTTTTGTATCACCATTCTTTGTCAGCTTTTTTCCAGTAGCTATGGGTGTACTCTCTGGTTTTGAATCTTCCATACCAAAATTTTTTAGTATCTCCTTGACATATTTTGATTGAGTAATATAGATATTGTTCTTCATTTGATGTATTTTTAAACCAACAAATAATTTTATCTCACCAAACATGTACATTTCAAATTTATTTTGCATCTCTTTTGCAAACACTTTGCATATCATATCTTGTCCACTGAATATGATGTCATCAAAAAAAAATTTAGCCAATAAAATTCCTTTACCTTGCTCTATCTTCAAATACAAATTGTTATTGTCATTTTTTCTTGCAAATCCAATCTTTATTAGATAATTGCGTAATCTTTCATACTATGCTCTGGGTGCTTGTTTCAGTCCATATAATTCCTTGTGTAGTCTGCAAACCATGTTCCTCTTTCTTGGGTCAACAAATCCATCATCTTGTTCAATATATACTTCCTCTTTTAATATCCCATTAAGAAATGTTGACTTCACATCCATTTGATAAAATTTAAATCGTTTGTAGGCTGCATATGCAAGTAGATTTCTTATACCTTCCAATCTTGCAACTGGGGAGAATGTCTCTCCATATTCAATTCCTTCCTCTTGTGCATAACCTTTGCATACCAGTCTTTCTTTATTCCTTGTTACCTCTCCATGTTCATTCAGCTTGTTTCTGAATACCCACTTAGTACCAATTACATTTTTGTTTTTAGGCCTCGACACTAGTGTCCATGTCTTTTTCTTTTCTATCTGGTCTATCTCTTCATTCATGTCTTGAATCCAGTCTTCATTGTCTAAAGCATCTTTTATTGTCTTAGGCTCAAAATCAAATAGCAAACATGTGTCTTCTCTTAATTTTCTCCTTGTCATAGATGTAGAATCCTTTGCTCCTATGATTTGATTAGGTTTATGGTGCCTTCACACATATTTTCCAAAGTAGGCTCTTTCTCAGCTTCAGTTTGATCATTCATGTTCAGTTTAGGTTGAAACTATGACTCGGCATCTCCATCAAATAGCTCGGCAGTCACCTCCTATTGTCCGGCAATTTCATTTTGTGTCTCAATAGGTGCGGATTGTTACTCAACAAATTCATTCTCAGTTTTGTTAGAATCCTCCTCTTCAGGATAATTGAATGATCTGTAACTCTCAGGCTCATTGATGCTTTCAGATTCATTTATCTCTGCACATTCATCAATTCTAACATTTTGACTTTCCACAATTTTGTTAGTGTTAGAATTCAAGCACTTGTATGCTTTACTCTTAGTAGAATATCCGAGAAATATGTCTTCTTCTCCTTTAGCATCAAGTTTACCATTTTTGTTATCCTTCAGTATAAAACATCTACTCCCAAAGGCTTTAAAATAACTTACAGTAGGTACAAATCCATACCATATCTCATAAGGTGTAGTATTTGTACCTTTCTTGACTTGTACTCTATTCAAGGTATAAACTAATGTACTTACAACTTCTCTCCAATATTTTTGTGCAACATTTTTCTCCATCATTAATGTTCTGGCACAATCCATGATATATCTATTTCTTCTTTCATCTATACCATTCTGTGGTGGTGTCCTATGTGTGGACATTTGTCTTTTTATCCCTCGGTCATTGCAGAACCTATTAAACTCATTAGAAATGAACTCACCTCCTCTGTCAGATCTCAAACATTTTAGACTCTTACCTGTTTCCTTTTCAACTTCTTCCAAGTACCACTTAAATAACTGGAATGCATCAAATTTTTATTTAAAAAACATAACAGTCATCATCCTACAGTAGTCATCTACAAATAAAATAAAATATTTGTCTCCACAGTAACTTTTCTCAGCAATAGGTCCACAAAGGTCAGTATGAACCAATTCCAAAATATTCTCAAAAGTATGAGTTTTGCTCTTAAAGCTAGATTTAGTCATTTTTCCCAATTGACATTGCTTACATATTGCATTCTCAGGTTTCTTTATCTTAGGCAGCCCTCTAACCTTTTTCAATTTACTTATTCTTACCAAGTTATCAAAGTTAACATGACATAGCCTCTTATGCCATAACCAAACATCATTATATTGTGCAAAAAATCATGTCTCTTCAGCTAAGTCTAGATAAAATAAGTTACCTCTAGTCTACTCACCACTTCCAACTAATTCTCCATTGGCATTATAGATCTTTGCTTTCCTATGATGGAATTCAACTCTGTAACCAGAAGTGTTCAGCTGTGCAACACTCAACAAGTTATACTTAAGATCGTCAACCCAATACACATCATCACGTCTAATCTTTTCAGTTAATTGAATTGATCCTTTCCCTTTAACTCTACAAGGTGTATCATTACCAAACTTAACATATCCACCTTTACATTGATCTAAGGTTTAAAATTTGTCCTTATCACCAGTCATGTGATGTGAACAACCACTGTCAATAATCCAATGATCACCTTTACTCATATAATAAATTAATGCAGTTTTCTCATCATCATCAGAATCATCTTTCATTGCAACATACACAACTTCTATATCATTTTCATCAAATTTATCAGATTCACTGTCAGAATCTTCTTCAGCTATATAACAAGATTTCTTACCTTTGTCTTTGTAATCCTTGTACTTTCTGTAGTCTCAATCATCCTTTCTATCTTTGTACTTGTTGTCTCTTATTTCATCTTTCTCATTCTTATCAGGACATCTAGCAGCAATATGACCAACTTTGTTACAAGAAAAACAAATAATAGGAAGTTTACCTCTAAATATTCCTTTTCCTCTAGCTAGTCTCCTTGCCATAAGTGCCTCAAGCTCTTCTAGATCATTATCTGAAGTGTCACTGTCACTACTCACACATTTCTTTCCTTTCCTTGATTTTTTGATGACCATCTGTGACTTAAATGCAGATTCAACAGTTTGTGGAGTATAGTTATCAAAATTTGACATCTCAAATGCAGTAAGTCTGCCTACCAAACTTTCTAGAGTAAAATTGTTGTTAGGAGTACATCTCAATTCTTGAATTGCAGATACTCTAATAGCATAAATAGGAAGAAGTGTTCTCAGTACCTTTCTCATGATAGTGTCATCATCAATGGTTCCCTTAGCTCCTCTAA
>MU224826.1:2144264-2199629 GCA_018584345.1 Thuja plicata | reverse complement strand
GGTGACTCCATGGATTTGACTCCTTGACTTCTTATGCCCCAATTGCTAGGATTTGATTCCTTGATGTCATGGAAACTTCTTGCCATCAAATGGTCTTGGACATGCATCAGAGATGCCCCTGCATCAGTATAGACATTTACATTTCAGATCTAGCATCTTTTTTACATCAACAAAATTTCCTTTCATGCATATTTCATTTTAATTTCAAGGTTGATTCCTTAACCGACTGAAGAAAACCCCTCCTAGACAATATTTTCTCTCCTTTTTGTGTGCAGGAATAAGTGGTTCCAGTATCGGGATTAGATTTGGTAAGTACAGGACCTTAGCTACAGTCTGCAACTGAAAACATTTGGAAGTGCAGGGAACAAGTCAACCTAGTCCTAGAAATAGGTAGACCAAGTCACCATAGTTCCTCTAGATCCTCTTCAAATTTAATATACATGTTAGTTGCAGTCCTTGGGCTCTGTTTATAGTTACATAATTGATTTGTCTACTCTCTGACGGTCTGTGCATTCTGAAACTCATCTTTTTCTTCCTTTCTTGACTTCTATCTTGCAATGTCCAATTACATTTACCTAATCAACCCTTCATTACAATGAAAGATTATTGCACTCACTCAATACTTAAGCCTACTTGGGCCTAGTGATTCATCTTCTTTCCAATGTAACAAAGGTTGGTTTGATGTCACATTAGGAAACTTCACTAGAACCCCTTGTAATCACATCAATACCAATTCTTTCATGTTACAAAGTGAAATACATAATTATTGTTTTGTTAATTTAAATAAGTATTGTTATCATACTAAGAAAATATTATTCCTATGTATACAACTATTGGGGTAGAAATATATATACATTGGAGTATGTCATATTAATTATTTTTATCATTACAAATATAAAAGGTTAGCACAATAAATACCTTGTATTTTTCTGTGAAATATAAAAGATTGTCAAAAGGTTTTAGTAATCAACTATTGGTCCATTTAGTATTACATATAATTGTCATTTACCACGTAAATTTAGAATGCACCCTTATCCAACCCTCTCCCTACATTCTTAAAAAAAATGAACTTGTGTACATAATTTAAAATTTAAAATTCTAACAATAAACCTAGATAATCTACCTAGATAATGAGTTGCTTGGGACCAACCTTTTAGTAGAAAGCCCTTGAAGATATCTATAATTTTATTGATGATTGAAATTGAAAAACTACCATCAATCTCATTCAAAAAAATTTTAAAAAAAAATAGATCAAATATAATTTGAATTCCTTATCAAAATGTAAAATTTTAAGTTTTTTATTTTTTCAAATTCTCTTGATATTTAAAGCAAAACCATCCTTTTGCACAAAGATTTCTTTGATTAATTTACAACCCAAAATTTATTAAAGTTGAGATTGTCTATATCCAAATTTCATTTGCTCTTAGCTGATTTGACAAATAAAATTCTCATGCTAGTAAAGTTGGTTTACTTTTAGGTGAGTCGAATCCCTCATGACTTAAATCATTCTAGTTGGTATTTGTCTCAAAGGACAACTATAGCATTCCCACCTAATATCTGACATTTCATACCGAAAGTTTTTTGTTCACTTGTAAGGAATAAAATGGTTTCCCACCTTGTTTTCCCACGAAAATTATGAAACCTTTATTGTAGTTCAAAGAAGAAAGTGAGGGACCACAATGGGAAGTTTTATGTGTTGGAAATTTGTTATCGGCTCTTAATTTTATTTTATTTTTAACCTTTGTTTACTAATAATTAGTATTTTCATTATTTGAAATTTAATATGATTTAGTTATATACATATGCATATTACTTCCATCTTTATACATTTTTATCGTGTGGTTTATGTTAGGAAAGTTTGTTAAAAATTTAGATATATTGTTGATAGATATAAAATATTACAATTTTTCTTCGGAGTATAATCATTTTTACTTTTGTGATAAATATTAAATCAATTGATTATTATTATTATTACTTTTAAGTAAGAGTGGGCGAACCACACACACACACACGTTCAAGGGCTCAACTAAGAAAGAACTATAAAGAAAACCCAATATCTTAGCCCGAATACATATATAGAAGTTTTCAATTTACAATAGTTACAAGATGGAGGTTGTTAATTTTTATTCATTTGAAATGATGAGGATTCAATTATTAAAGATGTTTTTTGTTTTTATTTTATCTTATTATAAGTTAATGCCTTAAATGTATGACTTTAATATATAATTTGATTATTTTGGTTTATTCATTAATCTAAGATCTATTTTAGATTTTAGATATGACACATCACTCTATTCAAAACTTATTTGCCTCATTCTCAATAATTTATAAACTTTAGACAAGAGTGCAATGACAATCATATCCTTTATTTTGGACAAGATATTCCTTGGATAAGATTGCTAGCATGATAAGGTCTCTTGCTTTTAACATTTGAATTTTCACATGTTCCAAATTCACAATATTGGGATCTGGCATTTATCCATACATATGGATGTATATCATTCAAAATTATCTGTCTAGGACTATTTATTTAAAGAATAATCCCCATGTAATTTAAGCATTATGCAATCACTTTGAATGTAAAAAAAATAGAACAACATCTGTTTATAATTATTTTGTAGGCTCAACACAATAAATTTTCTATTTACATCAACATCCACCTTCATACTTACTTTTCCTTTTTCGTTTTAACTTACTATTAGCACTTGACTATGGTATAATGTTGTTGTTCTTATCCACATGCATTTAGACCAAAAGAGCAATAAGAAACTGTAGATAAGAAGAAGAAAAAAAAAAGGATGTGTGTGATGTGTGGTGTATATGTGAATGTGCAATGGATGTAATGTTTTGGGGGAAGATAAGATTATCCTCCTAGCCCCAAATTTCACAAAGGAAAGATCCACTTTGATCAACCATAATAAAATAGTTAATACACAAATGCATCAATCGATCAGAAATAAAAAGGAAGAAGAAATCCTTACAATCCCGAATAATGGATGAAGAGTATATAATTGAATTGATTGAGACCTTAATTGAAATAAATTGAAGACTAGTACTAACCTCAAAATATAGCAGATCTGGAAAAACAAGTTTTCTGATGTCTGTGTTGAGTTTCGGGAAATTATACAACTGGATCTAAAGCAGAAATGCAGAGACGGATAAAACCCAGAAATATTTCCTTTTTTGATTCAGGTCGACCTTGACCTCTTTGTAGAGGCGCAATCGTACCCCACAATGTCGACCTCGACCTGCACTAGTCCAACAAATATTCTGTTCGCGGATCCCAGAAGTTGGCCGAAAAGGGTATCCGAATCTGCTCTTAAATTCTCTGTTCTATACCTGTACCTAAAATAAAAATGGTTTTGTTTGTTGGGGGGAGGGGTTTGCCTTGGTCAAACCTCGGTTTTGGAATTAACTTGAAATTATAATTGAAATTGCATAAATAAACAAAGCAAATAAACCAATTCACCTTGCTTGTATAGAAACCCTTGTGGTGGATTCGAATCCTTGGATCCACAAGTATGTATGTACCAAATGAATGTAGAATGTAGAATGTAGGATGTAGGATGTCTCAAATCAATTTCTTTTAGATCTTCAACACCAATCTTGAATGAATCTTGGAATAGGAAGAGGCTTGCATGGATGTTGATGGAGAAATCTTTAACAAGAGGGCTCCATAGAGCTTGAATCCTTCAATAGATACCAATGGATCTCCTTGATGAATTGAATGCTTGAATGTATTTGAATTATTGCTTCAATAGATCATGCATAGAGTTTGGATGGATGAAATTTCTTATTGCATCTTGGCTTTCACTTTCTTAGATGGTTTGCGCTTTTTGAGAAAATGAGAGGAGAAGGCTTCCTTATATACCAATCTAGGGCCCAATCTTCTAGAGAGGCCTACATAGGAGAATTAAATTCCATTTAGACCTATACCCTTAGAAGTGGACCTATATTAAATATAATTTTAAGAGTCGTTTTCTCAAAGACCAAAACAACCGACCCAGAAGCGGGAATTAAATCTCTTTGAAGCCCAACATCTGGAAACCCCAGAAACATAAAAATTGGACCTTTGGTCAGGGTTGAGGTCGACTCTGACCTAGGTCAGGTTCAGGGTCAACCTTGACCCCGAGGTCAAGAAACTCAAATTTGCAGATCAGTGTGCAAGAAATAGGTCGGAGAGAAGTGGAAAATGAGGCAGAACAGGGGGAAAAGACAGAGCCAAGTCAGAGACCCATTCAAGGCACTTGAAATGACCCCAAACCACTTACTTAGAGGGATAAACTAGTCCAAAATGGAAGTGCTTCCATTTTATGATTATACAAAAACATACACATAACTTACGCCTATTATAAAGGCTCAACTTGATGCTCTGCAACTTGCCTGCCAAAATTGCTTTTCAAATTTTGATTAGGAGTTACGCATGGATGTTGATTATGGGGAGGAATCTACCTCCCCACAACCTAGCCCTCCCCCAATGCACATATTTATCAAATTCAAACTACCCATAGGGGTTGCCCAGAGATTATATAAATGTGTCGGGTGTTACTCTATTGATTGATGACAGTTGTAGGGAGGGTGTGAATGGAGATTTTGGCAATGTGTCGATTGTTGCTCCGTTGGTGGAAACCAACAATAAGAATGGAGAGAAGATTGGTGATGAAACCTCCAAGCCTGATTGGAAAGGGAATTTAGTAGGACCAACCGCCAACGCCTTGGAGTCCATTCTCCCTAACTTTATCCACACTAATGAAGGGACATAAATTTTCCTTCCTGGTACTGTTATGGACCAGCTTTTTTCCTCAATGCACCTTGCTTTGGTTGGAAGATTCTTCTCTTTCCGCCCTTCCATTAACATTGTCTGGCACTGGGCTGCATCCCGGTGGAAATTGAAAATATTTCTACAATGTTGGGAGGAATATTCCTGTTGAAGTTTATGATGAAGGATGATGTAATTATTTTCCTCTCTAGGTCATGGGAATATTGTAAGAATTTCTTGACACCCTCTAAATGGAAGCTAGGCTTTTGATCCCTCTATGCAACTTAATCTAATGACCCTTGTGCGGGTTAGAATGTCGGGTCTCCCGTTGGAATTTTGGGATGAGAAGATTTTCTGATGGGTGGTAAATTCCTTCAGCCACCATGCCACAACAAATGTCATTACATTATCAAAATCTAGGTTATTTTTTACCCAATTTTGTGTTAATGTTGCTATTAATAAAACCCTTCCAAATTTTATTACGCTAAAATATAAATGGGGTAAATTGACCCAAGCTTTAGTTTATGAGAATGCCACATTATACTGTCAAATATGTGCTAAGTAGGGTCATACTACAATGTACTACAAAGTTCCACCCCCAAAGGAACATATGTTGAAAGAAAAATGTCGCTCTCCTGTAGCTTTTGGGATAAAAGTGCTGAGAAACCCAAATCACGAGGAGGCAAAGGAGTACCCTTTTATGGAGGGACTCCTAGATTTTTTGAAAACCCTGGGCAGTCCTGATAGACTGGAAAACTCCTCCTCTCTTGGATCACTTGAAGATGGCAAAATTCCCCCCACTAGTAACTTGTATTTGTCCCCTAAATTTGGACAACCTCTTCCAAAGGTGGCTGAAGAACCGCTGATAAACACTCCAATCAGTTAGAAAGTGATTAACAACATAAATACTAAGTATAACCCCAAACCATCTAATGATGGGGACTATGGGAGGGTACAAAATAAGTAGGGAGAGATGACCACTCTGGTCAAATATAAGCAGTTCAATATGGCTTCAGCCAAGAGTCCCCCATTACCCCCTCATAATGAGGTGGTTATTGAAGAAGTGACTAAGTCAACGATTCTTACCCTTGACAGTAAACCAACCCCTTCTAGAAAATGTTATAATGATTTAGAATAACTAAGATTGGGGTTGAATCAATTATCCTCGGGTCCAGATGTACCAATTGAACTTTCAAACACTTTCACCAACTTAGATCTACTCAAGAATCCACTTGGTCTCTATAAGATATAATCAGTAACATAAAATTGCAGTTCACTTTCCTAAAGTAATCAACTCGCATAATATAAAACTCTTAATAGTACAACACATCAAATAAAATTTACACAAGTATGACACCAGGATTTAATGTGGAAACATAATATGTGAAAAACTACTAGTAACATGCTACCAATTTTTCACTCTTCTGAATTTAGCTATGTGAGGAGCCAGCCATGTTAAAAGTTACAATACACACTATTAAATGTGACCATGTTAAAGGATTTAATCACCCTGTTAAAGGTGATCCTTGTTAGAGGACTTAGATCATTCCATTACAATTTCACCTTTATTAAATGATTTACAATATGATTGTTAGGTCAACCGTATTTAAAAGGATTTTGAACTGATACAATGGTTAGAAAGTAATAGTAATGTGATCTGAAACAAACAACTCACTTTGCAAATATAGATCCAATTTTTCTCAAATGTTAATTCATTGACTGGCCTCCATTTTCATTTCTATCACTCAAATATACTTAGAAATCCATCAATAAATCAACACTATGCAGTCCTATACTACTCTTCTCAGCCTTCTCTACCTTTTGCTTAGATTTTCCAATCAACTGAATCAACCTCTACATACCATAACCTAAAATTAGGTTAATCTTATACCTCTCTGATCAGGTAGCTAGATCTTTTGTCACTTAATCATCACCATAGATCTTAGGGTTTGGTCACATCCAACGAATCCTTCCAACATTTTGTTTAGCATCTACCTTGTAAAATACATCCTAAAACTCCTTGAATCCATACATAAAAATTGTTAAAAATATATTAAATGCTCATTTAATTCTCCACAAGGATCATCCTTATCTTAAATACACTTCACATATCCAATAAATCAGCTATGTCAGCTGGGATCTCAAATCTTACTCAAACTATCAAAATACTGACACTCAGTCATCACTGTGTTCTTCTGCTCAGTCACCACTAGATAACTTGGTAATTTACTAATGCTTGGTGAATACTGATTCTTGGTCGACACTAAATTTTCTCGGCATGTACTGGCACTCAGTTGACACTCACATCACTTGACACAAACATAAGTTCCTTAATCTTCTACTCTGTTACTCGATCAAGACTAAACTTGTAGTCTTCCAAACTTCACTTGGTGTTAAAGATAAACAACATATTACCTTACCAACATGCAATCTCATCAAGTACCCATTGTAGCTTCACATAACTCAACCATTTTTCTAGGTCTTCTTTTTATCTCCTCTTTTCAAATCTTCTTCATCAATCAATTAATATGACACTTTACAAGATAGAAACTGTCTTACCAGTTAAGGTTTGACATCAATGGCAATATAACAATTATTTCAATTGTAGCTTCCAAAAATCTCCCTCTTTGGCATTGATGGCAAACACAACATGCAAAAAACACATTCAAGGTTACCAAACAATTCAAAAAATATGTTTTGTAAATATATTTTTATTAATGTCCTTAGCTTCATTATGATTCTCTCCAATACAAATATTAGCTCCCTCTTGGATAGATTTCTCTATGTAGCTTATCTTATCTCCCTCAAATAGTATAGTCTCTATGTAATTATCCCTCTTTGTCTTCTTCTTAGTATCTCCCTCAATGTATATTCTCCCTCTTTGAAAACATTGCCAAAGACATACATCTTCACCGTGAAGATATCTTTGTGTCAAATTTCTAAATTATATGCTCCCTCTGTCATCTTGCTTATGATTGATCAACATCTTGTGCATTACTCTTCATAGCTTTAGGCAACTCCTAAAGTGTGACCACCTTTGCATCAATTTGTTAGATATTCTGTGTGATACATTTGATGCAATCACTCCATGTGATCCTAGTTAGCCTCAGCTAGGGGAATAACCCCTAATTTACCTCTCAAATACTCATGAGCATCCTTAGGTAATGCCTTTGTAAATATATATGTTAACTGTTCCTTTGTATTCACATATTCCAGTCTTACCTCTTTATCTTGTACTAACTCTCTCAAGTAATGATACTTGATAGAAATATTCTTGGTCTTTGTGTGCATCATAGGGTTCTTTGATATATTAATAGCACTAGTGCTATCATAGAAAATAACAACTGGTTTAGTGTTTTCTTCCTTCATTCCTTTCAACAATTGCTTGATCCACACTATATTTGAATAATTAACTGATGTTGCAACATATTCAGCTTCTGCTGTAGATTGAGAAATATAGTTTTCTTTCTTTCTTTTCCAAGATACTAGTCTCTTTCCCAAAAAGAATGCGCCACCACTTGTACTCTTTTTGTCATCAACACTACTTGCCCAATCTGCATCTATATAAAATTTCAGTTCAAACTTCTCATTCTTCTTATAATATAATCCATAGTCCTTTATTCCCTTCAAATATATCAGTATCTTTTTCACTGCCATCAGATGACTATCCTTAGGATTTGTAAAAAATATTGCAACAATCCCAACTTCTAATGTAATATCTAGTCTATTGTGGACAACATATTGTAGCTTCCCAATCATTGACCTGTACAAGGTTTGAATGACTTTAGTTGTTTCATCAGTCTTTGATAGTTTCTGTCGAGTAGCCATAGGTGTACTTAAAGGTCTAGAGTCCTCTATGCAAAAGGTTTTCAGTATCTCCTTGATATATTTAGATTGAGTAATGTATATACCTTTCTTCATCTGATATACTTGCAAACCAACAAAAAGTTTGATCTCTCCAAACATAGACATCTCAAATTCAGTTTGCATATCATTTGAAAATGTTTTCCATAAAGAATCTTTTCCTCCAAATATGATATCATCAACAAATATTTCAGCTAACAATATCCCTTTAACCTTTTCAGACTTTAAGTAGAGATTACTGTTGTTATTTGTCCTTGTAAAACCAATTTTGACTAAGTAATTGTGTAATCTCTCATACCATGCTCTGTGGGCTTGCTCCAATCCATACAACGCCTTATGTATCTTTTAGACCATATTCCTCTTGCTTGAATCAACAAATCCTTCAACTTGTTCAATGTATACCTCTTCTTCCAGTATTACATTTAGAAATGTTGATTTGACATCCATTTGATATACTTTGAATCCTTTGTAAGCTGCATAAGCTAGTAAAGTTCTTACTCCTTCCAATCTAGCAACTGGGGAAAATGTCTCACCATAGTCAATGCCTTCTTCTTGTGCATAACCTTTGCATACCAGTCTAGCCTTGTTCCTTACAAATTCTCCATGCTCATTCAGCTTATTTCTAAATACCCACTTGGTTCCAATATCATTCTTGTCCTTTGGTCTAGATACTAGTGTCTAGGTTTTTTTCTTCTCTATTTTCTCAATTTCTTCATTCATGGTCTATATCCAATCTTCATTATCCAAAGCATCTTTCACAAATTTGGTCTCAAATTCACATAGTAAACATGTCTGATTTTTCAATTTGCTTCTTGTCATGACCTCTGAATATTTTTCTCCAATTGTTTGATCTGGTTTATGATGTCTTCTTACATACTTATCTAGTGTAGGCTTTGGTCTCCTTTCCTCTTGTTGTTCTTCTTTAGATTCATCATGTAAGTTCATTTCAGATTAATTTTTTTTGTCTGTGCTTTCTTTTATGATTCCTCGTCAGTTTCCTCCTAATGCTCGGCAACATCTTTCTATGACTCGACATTTTCTTGGTGTTTCTCGGAAGCACCATTTTGTTGCTTGGTAGCTTCTTTTTTTGATTTAGGTAAATTTTTTGGCTCTCCTTCATTCATTTAAATGAAAGATCTATAATCTTTGGGCTCTTTCTTTCATTCAACTTTGTTCTTTTCCGCATACTCTTCAATTCTAACATTTGCACTTTCCACAACTTTTTTAGTGTTAGAATTCAAACACATATGCTTTTGTCTTAGTTGAATAACCTAGGAATATGCCTTCATCACTTTTAGCATCAAGTTTTCAATTTCTATTGTCCTTTAGTATATAACATTTTCTTCCAAAAACTTTGAAGTATTTTACATTTGGTGCATAGTCATACCATAACTCATAAGGTGTAGCATTAGTACCTTTCTTGACTTGTACTCGGTTCAATGTATAGACCACTGTGCTTATGACTTCTCTCCAGTACTTTTGTGCAACATTTTTCTCTATAGTTAGTGTTCTAGCACAATCTATTATTGATTTATTCCTTCTCTCAGCTATTTCATTCTATGGAGGATTCCTTTGAGAATACATCTATCTTTTAATTCCTCTATCATGGAAGAATAATTTTAACTCACTAGATATAATACGTTTAAGCTCTTACCTGTCTCTTTTTCAACTTTTTTCTAAATACGACTTAAACAACTGGAAGGCATTAGATTTGTCTTTGAGAAACATCACAGTTAGCATTCTAGAATAATCATCACCAAATAGGATGAAATATTTATCACCACAGTAGCTTTGCACACTAATAGGTCCACAAAGGTCAGTATGAACCAACTCTAAAAAATCATCAGAAGTATAGGTTTAGCTTTTGAAACTATACTTTGTTATTTTTCCCAACTGACATTGTTTACACATAACATTATCAGGTTTCTTCAATCTTGGTAACCCTCTTACTCTTTTCATCTTACTAATGCTTACCAGATTGTTAAATTTCACATGACACAACCTTTTATGCCATAACCATAC
Source organism: Thuja plicata (assembly GCA_018584345.1). NCBI lineage: Eukaryota > Viridiplantae > Streptophyta > Pinopsida > Cupressales > Cupressaceae > Thuja > Thuja plicata. Next base: position 2,188,984 of record MU224826.1, on the reverse strand, counting down.
ATCATCATATTGTGCAAACAAACATGTCTCATGAGATAGATCTAGATAGAATAAATTACCTCTTGTGTATTCTCCACTTCCAATTAGTTCACCAGTAGCATCAAATATTTTAGCCTTTTTGTGATGGAATTCAACTCGATATCTAGAAGTGTTCAACTGAGAAACACTCAACAAGTTACATTTAAGACCTTCAACCCAATAAGCATTATCACATGTGATCTTATCAGTCAATTTTTTTGATCCTTTCCCTTTCACAAGACACGGTTTATCATTTCCAAACTTAACACTACCACCTGTGCAATATCTTAAGGTTTCAAATTTACTTTTATCACCAGTCATGTGATGTGAGCAACCACTATCAATTATCCATCTATCACCTTTACTCATATATGAAATAAGTGCAATTTTCTCATTCTCATCAGAATCATCTTTCATAGCAACATAAACAAATTCTATATCATTGTCATCAGATTTATCAGATTCACTATCAGTTTCTTCTTCAACAATATAACATGATTTCTTAACTTTGTCCTTATAGTCCTTATACCTTCTGAAATCTCTATCATCCATTTTTTCTTTGTACTTGCTTTCTCTTCTTTCATCCTTGTCATTCCTATCAGGACATCTTGCAGCAATATAGCTAACTTTGTTACATGAAAAATAGATTATAGGAATTTTACCTTTGAATTTTCCTTTTCCTCTCGGTAGTCTTCTAGCCATAAGTACCTCAATTTCATCAAGATCATCATTAGAAGTGTCACTATCACTATTCACATGTCTATCTTTTCCTTTATTAGATTTATGAAGAGTCAATTGAGATTTGAATGCAGAATCAACATTGTGAGGGGTGAAATTATCAAAATTTTATAACTCAAAAGTAGTAAGTCTATCAACTAAACCTTCCAGAGTTAATTTGTTACTAGGAGTACATATCAGTTCTTGTATAGAAGATACTCTAATAGCATAAATAGGAAGTAGGGTTCTCAGTACCTAGCTAATAACAGTATCATCACCAATAGTTCCATTAGCTCCTCTAATAGCATTCACAACCTCTTTAACTCGACTACAATATTGAATAATAGTTTCACCATCTTACATTCTCATTTCAACAAACTTACCTCTCAAGCTTTCAGATTTAGCTCTCAGTACATTTGTATCTCCTCCATAGATAGCTGCCAATGTATCCCACATTTATTTTGCAGTTTTGTAGTCTTTTATGTCTTAAAATTTAGGATAACTTAGGGCTGATGCAATCTCCAACATTGCTTGATTATGTTCTTGTTTTTCTTTCATCTGCTAAGCTATCAACATTGTCAGCACATTTATGTATTCATGTTCCACATAGTATTTTTGTGCTTCTCCAATTCCATCTAGGTGTAGCTTCATCAAAATTTTCCATGCAGGGAATTTCTCCTTGTTCAGCCTCAGTACCTCCTTTTTATACATCTTGATCTTTAGCTTTGAGTACCTTCAAACTTTTCTCTACAAGCACCACAATGCTTTGATACCAATTTTTAGAATGATTTAGAATAACTGAGAGGGGAGGGTTAATCAGTTATCTTCAAGTCCAGATGTACCAATTGAACTTTAAAACACTTTCACCAACTTAGATCTACTCAACAATCCCTTCGGTCTCTATAACATATAATCAGTAACATAAACTTGCAGTTCATTGTCCTAAAGTAATCAACTTTCAGAATATAAAAATTTTAACAGTAAACCACATCAAATAACATTCACACATGTATGACACCATGATTTAACATGGAAACCCAATATAGTAAAAACCACCAGTAACATGCTACCAATTTTTCTATCTTCTGAAGTGAGCTCTGTGAGGAGAAAACCCTGTTAAAGGTTACAATATACACTGTTAAATGTGACCCAAATAAAGGATTTAATCACCCTGTTAAAAGTGAACCTTGTGAGAGGACTTAGATCATTCCATTAGAATGTCACCTTGATTAAAGAATTTACAATATGACTATTAGGTCAACCTTGTTTAGAAGGATTTTGAACTGATACAATGGTTAGAAAGTAACAATAATGTGATCTAAAACAAACAACTCACTTTTCAAATACATATCCACTTTCTCTCAAATGCTAATTCACTGACTGGCCTCCATTGTCATTTCTATCATGCAGATTTTCTTGGAAATCCGTCAAGAAATCACCACTGTGCAGTCCTATACTGCTCTTCTTAGCCTTCTCTTCCTTCTGCTTAGATTTTCTAATCAAATGAATCAACCTCTACATACCATAACCCACAATTAGGTTAATCTTATACCTCTCTGATCATGTAGCTAGATCTTTTTCCACTTAATCATCACTGTAGAGCTTAAGGTTTGGTCAGATCCAACGAATTCTTCCAACATTTCATTTACCATCTACCTTGTATAATACATCCTAAAACTCCTTGAATCCATACATAAAAATAGTTAAACATATATTAAATGCTCATTTAATTCTCCACAAGGATCATCCTTATCTTAAATACACTTCACATATGCCAAGAAATCAACTATGTCGGCTGGGATCTCAAATCTTACTCAAAGTGTCAAAATACTCACACTCAGTCATCACTATGTTATTCTGCTTGTTCATCACTAGATAACTCGGTAATTTACTGATGCTTGGTAAATATTGATGCTCAGTTGAGACTAAATTTTCTCAGCATGTACTGGCACTTAGTCGAAACTTACACCACTCGACACAAACATAAGTTTCTTAATCTTCTGCTTTGTTACTCGGTAAAGACTAAACTTGTAGTCTTCCAAACTTCACTTGGTGTTAAAGATAAGCAATATATTACCGTACCAACATGAAATATCATCAAGTACCCATTGTAGCTTCACATAACTCAACCATTTCACCAAGTCTTCTTGTTATCTCCTCTTTTCAAATCTTCTTCATAAATCAATTGATATGGCAATTTATAAGATAGCAACTGTCTTACTAGAGTTAAGGTTTGACATCAATGAAAATATAACAATTGTTTCAATTGTAGCTTCCAACAAAAAATCCCTGAATGGTGTTGAGGAATGGAAAACCTAGAAAAAAAGAAGACTAGAAATAAGAAATTTGATGTATGAACAAAGAATAACGTAGGAAGACCGTATGAGAGAGTGTGTAGGAAGAAGGCTATGGAGAGGGAATTTGTGAGTGGTCGACAGTTAACCCTTGATGATAACTCCCGAAATAGGAAATGAAGTTCCTCGCATGGAACATTCAAGGACTAAATAGTCGCCAAAAACACTTTCCAATCAAGCACTATATTTTAGATCTAAAAATTAATATTTTGATTTTACAAGAAGTTAAGATGTCATTTTAGAATTTTTCTATGATTTCTAGTAGATTATGGCCAGGTGCTTCCTTTTACTATTCTAATGCAACCAAATCTTCTAGGGGAATAGAAACTATGTGGAACCCGAATAAGATGGATGGTGAAGCATATTTTTTTTCTCAGAGCTACCTTGCAGTCACATTAAAACTAGGTAATTGGAGTTGTCATCTTTTCAATTTTTATGCCCCTAATACTAAAGTTGATAGAAATTCAATGTGGGATGAGATTTCAAATTTTATCTTAGAGGACAATAATTCTCTCTACATGATTGTTGGTGAATTCAACTCCTCTTTATTTCCCTTTGAGAAATTGGGAAGTTTATTGGATTTCAATGATATCATGGGTGATTTTGCTAACTTTATCAGCATGACGGGATTATTTGACCTTGACCTACAAGGTAATCCTTTTACCTAGTCTAACAATATGAAAGGATCTCATCTTATACAATTTAGGCTTGATAGATTCCTAGCTTCTTCTAGATAGGATATTGATTTTAATGTTGTTGGAAATATGTTCAGTCAATGTGACTAAGAGGGGGGGGTGAATCAGGAACCAATAAAACTTAATCCTTTTAATTCAATATTAGATTATCTAATCTGATTGCATGCATGAAATGGAAATAAATAAAATATCCACAATAGTTGACACAATATTTGGTTACCCAGAAACCTTCCAAATAGAAAGTAAAAATAGGGTGGGGATGGTACCCACAAGATTTATTACTGCAGTATAAATTTAGCCTGTTAAAGATTACAATTGACCACTTCTGATGGCCTTCCCTGTTAGGAGCAATAAGGACTATTAGGTCCACCTTGTGAAAGGATTTAATAAAATACAATCAAGTAACACAACTCTATTAGGAGATTTATGAAGGACTGTTAGTTCCACCTTGTTAGAGGATTTTGCTAATGCACCTGTTAGGATGAACTAGTAGATAATCTTTAATGCAACTCTAATTTGTTGAATAAGATCCAATGAATATAAAAAAATCACCTGACTGTGATGGATAAGTCTTTGATGTTCCTTATACTTCTACAGCCTCTTAAACACTACTTCTTCATATTCACATACATTCTCTTACACATCTATTCTTACTCTTACTCACTTTATGGATAAAAAAAATAATTTATATTTGTACCTTATCCAAACCAGATACAACTGTAAGTCAGATTCCATAAGATAAATAAACATTTAACAATATAAGCTAGGTCAACCCAAAACTATCACTCGGGTCCAGTAATCCATTCTGGAAATACACTGGCAGTCGGGCATTATGCTATCACTCACACAACATTCTGTTCTCTAGCACTAGGGCTACTCGAATCACATGGATAATATTGATTACCACTATCTGCTCAGTCGACACTGCCACTGCTCAGGTTACATAGTAACTTCCTGGGTTACACTGTTGGCTCGGTCAACATTGTGATTGTTAGAAACACTGAGAGGGGGGTGAATCAGTGTTTGTCTATTTATTATATTTCAACAACTTTAAACATAAATCAAATATATATCAATTGAAGCTTAACACAAGAACACATAACACATGATATGATTACAGGGAAACCTTGGTCAGAGGAAAACCCTAGTGGGAATTAGTACCCACAAATATTGCACTAATATGATGAACCTTTTAAAGTTCCTTTGCCTTGTTAGGATATTTCTTTACAATGCAAGTACAATGACCTGGTTAAGGGTCTGACCCTATTAGGAGTCTTTTACAATTAACCTTGTTAGGGGTGAGGACTCACTGTCCAATAAGCTCACTTCTCAATAGGATGAAGGCTACAACCTCCTTGATAATAGATATACACTATATCCAAAAGTGAACTGCTGTATATGACACAATTGTCTGATCAGTTTCGGTTATGCGCTGATGCTCTTATACTCTTAAAGATTTTTATCTCATTCTGACATCTTATACTATTCTTTTATATCTCGGCTCTGCATATTTCTTTGACACACTCTAATTCAAATTTACATGTCATATATATATTTTCATGTATGAATAGATGCGACTAAAAATAAGAACTCAGTCAGCCCAAAAAAAATATACACAACACCTCCAAACTAATTGGCTTAAGCATGATTACAAGAGTGATTGAGACATGATTATAGACATAATATAATAGGTGCATAGCCTTTACAAAAAAAAATGTTATACGCTGATCCAAAACTGAGGTCGGCTCTGTACTTTGTTTCCTAAACTGCTAGAGGTACTTCAACTTGCTGTAACTTATCCGTACAGTCTTATCTAATCATGCGTGTCTAGGGTAATCACAAAAAACATATCATAGAGCTTCAAATTTTGTTGTCAAAACTTCATATTACTTTGTTGCCATAATGACAACACAAAATAAGTCATATTCTCCCTAGGAGTCAACTTGCCAACAGTGATGACTAAGTGTTTTGGAACTAATTGACAATATGTCTTGCCATAAGGTCATCAATCTCCCCCTTTGGCATTAGTGACCAAAAACACTTATCATGTTCAAAAACTTCTCAGATTCAAAACTCCCCCTTACCATATGCTCGGGTTTTGACATTATCTCTGTGACTCGGTTACAACTGAATTTCTTTTTCTTTTTTTCTTTTTTCAAAATGATTTTTGTAACACTAATAAATCACTTTTCTTCTACTCTTATGTACATGTATTTCCTATATACGTATTTCTTATATATCTTTCATATATTTTATTTCCCCCTTGTTTTTGACACAAATGCCAAAATATATCTATATGGTAATACCAAAATAGGATAAGAAATCACTATGTACCTTCAAAATTTGAGACAAAGTATTGTCCCAATTATCCTACAACACCTTCAGGATGTGTAACTCTATCTGTAACTCAGCTGATAACTCCATCATAGTTTCTACAACTAAAATTTTTTTGTTATGACTGAGAGTTTAAGCATGAGCTATGTGCTTCTACATTACATCCATGTGTGGAAAGAGTTGGCTTTGCATGGTTGTGAGATATTCTCTTTTCCTTGCTTCTTCCCTTAGTAATTCAGCCTGAATGTCTATTAGATACTTAATTTTCACAAAATGTGCTGAGCTTGAACTCAGGTTAAGTGCCAACTGATTTGCACTTTCCTTCAAATCTATATCAACCTTTGTCAGCTTTGTCTTGATTTCCATTGTGAAATTTGAAATATCACTTAGCTTTATAAATAATGAAGCAACATTATTTACTTTTGTCTCTAGAGAGCTAATGAGAGAATTTATCTTGACTTGGTCAATTGCAATTTTTCTTGCAACATTCTCTAGGACTTTGTTCTCAAACTTTCTTTCTACCTTCTGCAGTATTTTTTCTTGACCATTTAAATCTTTATTAAACTTGTGGAATATGTCTACAAGTTGTTCCATAATTGAATCAATCTCATTTACTTCTACTTCTAGTGCATCTAGGAATATACCTTTGATGTCTTCCAACACTCTATTCCTCTTCTTCTCTGCTTGGAGCTTCTTTTGTGTGGCTCTTTTATTCCATAGCTCTCCTAGTGTGTCCATTTTCTCTACTGATAGATTGGATAGATCCTAATTCAGAATCATAATGTCTTGCTCAAGATCTATACCATCAGTGATTGATTCTTTTCCTTTTCCACTATCTTTAGGATTGGGTGAAGGAACAATTTCCTTACCTTTTCCACTATCATCTACTTTCTTTCCTTCCTCTGTTTTCTCATGAGTATTCAGTTGGAATAGTTCATTGACATTTTTTGCACCAAATATAGGGTCTGAATCAAATGTAGCATCTGTTCTTACTAAAGGAATGTCCACATGTACCTTCTGTGACTCGGTCAAGCTTGGCCATGTAGTAGGTGGAGCTTGGTGGTTGGTTCCTACTAGTCCTGATGTTGATTCAGTAGACTTGTCTTTTCTCAGAGATAGAATGACATGAACTGGTGATTTTGGTAGAGATATCATTACCTCAACTACTATCTTCTCTTTATTGGATGCTTCAATGGATTCCACCTCAGGTAAATCTACATCATCACTCTTCTCTGTGTGTTCTGAACTTGGTACTTTAGTCTTTTCTTCTTCTTTTATTTCTAAGACTGTCTTTCATATGCTTATAGCTTCATGTACCACATTCTCTATCTTCTTATTCAATACTTGAAAGGTCATGAACCTTGGAGTGTGATTTCTTTCATACCTGGTCATTGCCTCTTTCACCTCTTTATTTGTAATATTAGGCATGATTTGCCTCAATGTCTATTCTCTGATGTCTTTTTTTGTTTGGAAAAAATTGATCCAAGGGATAGATAATTCCTTGAATAGGTCTTCAGGCATATGACTCTTCAACTTGGATGGATCATAGTTCCATATAGCCATCTTCTCCACAACTGCTTCCTCAATTTGCTTATGTTCATCCTTCATTTTGGAAGCATAATTGAGAGATTTCAGAGAACTCATACCACTACCTTCTCTTAAGGCTTCAATTTTATTCTCAAAGGTATGTGGGGGCTTCTTGAATTTGATTTCTTCTTCTTCATCTTCCTTAGGTTATATGAGTTTCCTCCTTGATCTCCTTGGTTTACTGGTAGTGAGGATAGGGTTATGGGCCTTAGGTGTTTTCTTGAGAATTAGCCTCTTTCTCTTCTTAGGAGGCTCTACATCTACCTCTTCCTCTTCCTTTTTAGATATGTCATCTTCTATCTTGATCTCGTCTCCTTGAATTACCGAGATAAAAGCACAAGTCTTTCCATACTTCTTTCCAAAATGTTCCATCCTTTTCTTTCCACTTTTTAGAATTTTAGGAATCTCAGTCTCTATTGAAATTCTACTTTTGGCTTCTTCATATGTACCAAAGAAAGGTGCTTTGGGGTCAATAGGCTCATTCACAAGAGCTTCAATTATGTTCTTGGTCTCATCTATGTTAACCTCATATGCAAGAGGTTTCACCCATGCTACCCTAGGTCTGACTGTTTGAATATATACTTTATCATAGTCAACTAGGAAACAAACATCATCCTTATGATCTTCAACCAATTGTTTAGGAATTCTATACCTATTATGCATCTTTTGTCTGAATTCCTCAAAATATGCATCCATTTTTCTCTCAAAATTGTCTCCTAACTCAGCTATAAACTCATTTATCTGATATATAATGGATCTCTCCATCTTCCAAACAACTGTGCCTTTGAAAGGGAAAAAATTTTGAATGTAAAAGAAGATGCAAACTAGAAGTGAACCAAACTTACATGGATTGGTATTTGATGCCCGGATGCTTTCCATGTTCTTGCTCAATCAGATGAGCTGCAACTCGCCAAGGTCAAATGAGAGGTTGTTCTTAACCACCTTGTACGCCAAGTTCACAACCTCACATGGTATGTTGTTAGGTCTGTTAGAGATGTATATCTTGTGAGCAATGACATGAATCCAAAACTCCAATTCCATTCCAGTTACTCCATTAAGTCTCATGCCTCTTCCGTCCCACTCGGCAAGAGTCTTCTCAACTAGGGAATCCTGAGGTAGGGTTTTGGTAGCTTTGGACTTGTCCAACATAGGATACCCAGTAACACGGTGTATCATTGTCTTTGTGATCTTCATAGGTTGCTCTAGTCATAGTTGCATGTCATGAACACGGCTCAGAATGAACCTAATACACTTAACCTACAAATTTTGTGGCATGTGCATGATGTGAGTCAAACCCTTGACTTATAAATGTTTATGCTTTGGTTTCAGACTTCTGGAATCACAGAGTTTATCATAAGCACTCTTCATTTCCAATGTTACAAGTTATTGAATTGTGCAATTATAGAAGGCTCAGATGTCATTGACCAATAATACCCTTGGAAGAATTAGGGAATGAGCTCCCATCGGGTCTATCTCTTCTGCAACTGCTAGATAAAACTTAAACTTAGGAGGATCGCAGATTGCATTCTTGACCAACATCTTAGATCCTTTCTTAACTTTGTAGCTGGATGTGGATGCCATTATTCTCAGAGGTTTGATAAAATTTTGCAACTAAGAACTTTCGAATACAAATTCACTCTGAATCTCTTAAGGCACTGTATTAATCTATAAACTGAAAGCTTTGTAAATAATAACACTTACAATTCATCTTTTATAAGAGATTTTACTGTTGAGTTTTCATTAAATGCTTCATACATGGTAGCTGGCATAGCTTGGAATGAAGCTTGACAAACACTAACTTCAATTTCCTCAAAACCATACAACCCGACTTAACTCGGTTAAGCCTGTGCAACTTGGGTGTTACTGAGATCTTGACTCGGTTAAAACTACAATATGTCCTAGTGCATCAATATGCTGATTTGGACTTGCTAGCATGTCTGGAACTGATGTAGGATGAATTTTATGCACATTTCCAGTAGTCTCCTTGCAGTTTTATTCAGAGATGGTAGATCCACCCAATTCACTGCTTTGGGTGTCATTCGATCCTTCATTGTTTTGATTTGAACTTTTAGAGGATTTCCTTACCCATTATTGATTCATCTGAGTTCTAATTTCAGAAACTTTTTCTTTTCCTTTCTCAAAACTAGTATCCACGCTTTCTTTGTTCATGTAATTCTTGCTTAGATGACCAAGTTGTTTACATACATAACATCTCTTAGTTGGATTCCTTTTTCTTAGGTGAGTCTTTACACAATTTGCACCAATATGTCCATATTCGCAACAGTGACAACACCTGCTCCATGTGTTGTAATCCCAACCAAAAATTGCTTTAGATAGTTGTTCAACAGGGTTTGATTCCTTAGTTCTACACTTGGAAGATTTGTGACCTTGTTTGTTACAGTTGAAACATTTTCCTTCAAACTTAGGTTTCTTAGTGCATTCACCTACCCTATGTCCATGCTTGTTGCAGTTGTAGCATTTACTATTAAATTTTGATTTTCCATTGCTCCAACACTTGTTTGTTGTGTGTCCTAACTTTCCACAATGATTACAACTAGGTCTATTATTCTTTTGAGTTCCCTACTGTGAGGATTCACCTTGTTCAGTATAACATAATCCAGTCTGTCCATGATTTCTAAGTTGATTTTGATATGTCAAGTGATCCATGCTTCCTTGGGAATTCACCATACTCTCATTGGTCTATTTTTTAGTATTGAGATCATTTTGCAGTCTTTCATTTTTTGTTCTCAGATTGATAACTTCTTGATTTAAATTATTGAGTTGATTTATCCTATCTACTTGCTGAAGTGACAAATGATGGATTTCATTTTCTTTTTCCTCTAATCTTGTACTCAACAATCTTTTATCTTCTTGTGTCATTTCTTTGTCATTTTCAACTTGACTGTTTTGTTCTATGACTTCACATATTCTAACTGAATGAATTTCTTATTCTCTTTTGAATTTTTTGACTTCTTCATGTAAATTGAGATTGTTTGCAAGTAGATCTTCAATTACTGCATCTGCTTCTTTTGAACTTGTTTCTTTGCATAAGTCATCAATTATTTCTTCTATGTTACTTTTGTCATTCATTTGTACTGCTAAATCTTTTCTTCTTTTTCAGGGAAAGAGAGAGATGCTCCTTGAGTTTCTTGATCTGATCCATGGAAACTTGTAAATCTATCTTTTCAATTTCAATGGATTTCTCTAGTCTGTATATTTCCATTGGCTCTGATCTTTTCTCAAGCTGTTAAACTTCTGTAAAGATAACCTTTCACTCTAATACCAATTATTGGAAATATGTTGAGTCAATGTGATTGAGAAGGGGGGGGGGAATCAGGAACCAATAAAATTTAATCCTTTTAATCCAATATTAGATTATCTAATTTGATTTCATGCATGAAATGAAAATCAATAAAACATCCACAATAGTTGACACAATATTTGGTTACTTAGAAACCTTCCAAATAGAAAGTAAAACTAGGGTGGGGATGGTACCCACAAGATTTATTACTGCAATATAAATTTAGCCTGTTAAAGCTTACAATTGACCACCTCTAACGCCTTTCCCTGTTAGGGGCAATAAGGATTGTTAGGTCCACATTGTGAAAGGATTTAATACAATACAATCAAGTAATACAACTCTGTTAGGAGATTTATGAAGGACTATTAGGTCCACCTTGTTAGAGGATTTTGCTGATGCACCTATTAGGATGAACCACTAGATGATCTTCAATGCAACTCTGATTTGCTGAATAAGGTCCAATGAATATAAACAAATCACATGAGTGTGATGGATGAGTCTCTGTTGTTCCTTATACTATTGTAGCCTCTTAAACAAACTGCTTCTTCATATTCATATACATGTTCTTACACATCTATTCTTACTCTTACTCACTTTCTAGATAAACAAAATACTTTATATTTATACCTTATCCTTGAACCAAATACAACTATAAGTCGACTTCCATAAGATAAATAAACATTTAACAATATAAGTTGGGTCAGCCCAAAACTGCCACTCGGGTCTAGTAATCCATTGTGGAAATACACTGGAACTTGGGCATTATGTTATCACTCGGGAAACATTCTATTCTCTGGTAGTTAGGCTACTCTATGTACTCGGGCTACTCTGATCACTCGAGTAATACTGATTACCACTATCTTCTTGGTCGACACTGCCACTGCTCAGGTTACATAGTAACTGCTCAGGTTACACTGTTGGCTCAGTCAACATTGTGATGACTAAGTGTTTTGGCACTAATTGACAATATATCTTTCCATAAGGTCATCAAATTTCTCGCTAAAATATCTACCTAGGACTACCTCTTATCACAACCATGTAGTTCTTTATTGGGTTGATAATCCATATTATGGGCCACTCCCATTTAGATATGAGATTATGTGGACATTGCACCCAAATTTCAGAGATCATGTCCAATGGTGGTGGGCCACCCCAATCTAGGGATCAATTATTTTAAGGATTTCCAAAAATATGGAGTTAATCAAAAGGGAAGTGCAAGGGTGGAACAAATATACATTTGGAGATATCTTCAAGATGAAGAAAGAAATCTTCTCCAAATTGGATAAAATATAGAACGTAATTGCCTCCGGAAATCTATCCTCATCCCTTCATATGGAGGAGGAATAATGTTGGAAAAGGTGGAAGGATAACCTCACGAAGGAGGAAATGTTTTGGAAACAAAATTTGAGAATACAATGGTTGAAAAAAGGTGATAGGGACTCATTCTTTTTTCACATAACTTATAGAAAGAATAAAAAATAAATACTAGTAAATGCTTACTTAATGAGAAAGGTCAGGAGGTTATGGATGATGCTCAAATTGGTTAGATTGCTTCCAATTTTTTCATCTAAATGTATGTTGATAATGATGATAGGAACTATGATGAGCTATGGGATAGACTCTTGAGTCACCTCCCAACAACCATTGAGGATGAGGACAATAGGAAACTTCTTATCCCCATCTTTGGAGATGAGGTTTCGACTGCTATGTTTTCCATGGGTGCCTACAAATCCCTAGGATCAGATGGATTTCCTTTGGTTTTCTTTCATAATTTTTGGTATATTTTTGGCTTTGATGTAACAAGGGCCATAAGAGACTTCTTTAGAACCATAAAATTGTTGAAGAAGATAAATAAAACCTACACTGTTCTTCTCCCCAAGTCTTAGACCCTAAAAGTATGACTTATTTTAGGCCAATCAACTTATATAATAATATTTATAAGATTTTTTCAAAGGTACCCATGAACAAGATTAAGCCTTTATTGGATAAATTTGTCCGCCCCAATCAAAAAGGGTTTGTACTGGGGAGACAAATCCTAGATGCTACAATTTTCAACCATGAGATCATACATTCTATGGAAAATGTAGAACTCCAAGTATGGCATTTAAGCTTGATATTTCTAAATCTTATGATAAATTTAATATATGTTTCTTGTACAAGACCCTCATGAAAATTGGTTTTAGTAATAAAATTATTGATAGTTCAAGAATGTGTTGAAACTATTCACTTCTCTGTCCTGGTAAATGGGGTCCCATGGGGTTTTTTTAAGGATGGAAAAGGCATCAAACAAGGTGATCCCCTTTCTCCCTACCTTTTCATTATGGTTGTTGTGGTCTTAGGTCATAACTTCCTAAATTAGGCTAGAACATGAAGAATTCAGGGAATAAAAGTCACCTCCACACTTCCCCTCTCTTTGTTACAATAATTTGTTGATAAAACTTTCCTCTTTGGAAAATACTCAGTGGTTGAGGCCAAAGAATGGAAAAATTTTCTAAGGGACCATGCTTGAGCATCTAGGAAATGTATCACTTACAATAAAATCGATCTCTATTTTTCAACACTAGTGTTGACCTAAAGTCTAAAATTCTTAATATCCTTGAATTTCAATATACTAGTATCTCAAGTACCTATTTGGGGCTCCCTCTCACCATCAAAGAAGTAACCCTGACCTTTTGGAACACAATCGTAGAAAGGATTCAGAGAAATTTGGTTGGGTGGAAGGGAAAACTTTTGAGTAGTGCAGATAAACTACAACTTCTTTTTGTCTCCCGATAAGGTGTTCTAGTCTACTTCCCTTCCCTATAATATTTGGCACCATGGCTAACAAGTTGGAGAAAATCCAAAGGATTTTCCTATGGACTGGTGCTGAGGGAAAAAAGAGAATTTCCCTTGTTAGTTGGGGCACAGTCTTCTTGCCTAAAAATTTAGGTGGATTAGGAATTCAAAAGTTGATTAATTTGAATAAAGCCTTGATTGCTAAGATTGGGTGGAACCTTGATGTTGGCCTTGCAGATTGGTGTAACATTATGGAGGCTACATATCTAAATAGAGGGAACCTATACAGAAGCTTGGACTGAAATGGACTTCCCACATGATCCAAAATCTAGAATAACATCCTCAAATGAAGGATTCTCTTAAGAGATGGTATAAAATGACAAATTGGTAATGGTAGGAGAATAAAATTTGGGAAGACAATTGGCTTGAAGATAAACCCCTTATGGATAGTCCCTTCAGTCATTTGAAGGGTAGGCTTAAGGACTACTTTGGAGACTACATATTTGGCTACTTTGATCTAGTAGGGAAGTAGAAGTGTCTTGCTCACTGCTTCAGAAACCATCCCGATCTCATGTCTAAAGCTTTTGAATTTGATCCTGAGATAAGAGTTCCACTATTCACCAGAGAAGACAAATTCATTTGGACAAAGACACAGTTGGGGATCTTCATAGTCAAGTCTACTTACAATATACTGATACAATCTCATGGGAATCTTGACTGTTGGAATAAAATTTGGAATTTATGGTTTATTCCTAAAATCAACTTTTTCTGGTGGGTCCTGATGCATGGAAAAGTGCTAGTTCACAATAAAATTTAATTAAAAGAGGTTTCTCCCTACCTAATATATGCATATTATGAAAGGGGGAGGAAGAGACCATTCATCATCTTTTCATCCAATATCATTTTGCCTCACAAATATGGAGAAAGGTCTTACAAAAGTTCAACCTCCAGTGGGTCTTTGGTAGAAGCATTTGATAGTTTGTGATTAATTGGAATTCCCCATCAAAGCACCCACTTATTAAACAACTTTGGAAGAAAATTAATCCTCATGCCTACTGGAGCATATGGAATGAAAGGAACAACAAGATTTTTAGGGAAACATATAACTTTCCTGACAATGTGTTTCTTATTTTCAACAAGTTGTTGTAGGAAAAACTCTCTGTCTCAAAGTGGGAAATACCTAGCTATCCACCTTCATACAAAGAATGGCTGAATGTTGAATGTTGGAAACTCCCTCCATAATTCAACAAGTTTGATAACTCCAAAAAAAATTCTAGGAAGAACACTGAGTGGAAGGTACCAAGCCCTTCATGGTACAAATTAAATTTTGATGGTGCTACCAAACATCATAGGGAGGCAGGAAAAGGTGTTATCAGAGACCATAATGGCTATTTAACTACTTTTTACTCTAGTAGATTGAAGGAACACACTATTAACAAAGCTAAGGGATGGAACTTCTATGACGCCTTAAAATTTCCCTCTCAATCTGAATAAAAATCAGGATATTGAGGGTGACTCCAAACTAATCATTAAAGAAACCTGGGGAATAATGTCAGTAGGTTGGAAGGTGGAGGTCATCCTAAAGGACATTAGAATGTTTTTGGAAAACCTATACAATTTTACCTTGAGACATACATTCAGGGAGGGGAACGTGGTAGTAGATTCTATGGTCGTGCTTGGGCTATTGCAAGATGGCTTATGATGCTGAAGTAATGGAGAGACATTGTCTAAGTCTACTAAGGCCATTCTAAGGTGGGAAAAATTCACTGAATCAATTAATGATTATTATTAAGCTCCTTCTAATTATTTTTTTAATTGTGGGGTTAAAGGATATAATGGGCCTTTCAAAAGATAACCAGAATTTGAATTGAATTGGAAGTTGTTATACCATACACCTGTGTGGAGGAGTGTTCACATGGGCAATATTCCTCTCCATGTCATCTCATTCATTTCAAATACCATATGTGGTGGTTTATGTATGATTTAAATTTTTGGTGAAGTATTCTTGTCGGGACTTGTAGTAATAATTATTTACTTAAGTTTCCATATTTTTTTGGATCTAATAACTAGTCCAAAGGCATTTCCAGACACATTTCCATACAAATGGAGGATGGTTTGCAAGATTGGGGTGCCTCTTCAAACATGAAAGTGGAAGATGGAATTACTTGTAACAAAAGTGATGATTATTGTCTTCTTTCATTATAAAGTATTGTGCTAGCTTTTCTAGACATTTCCTTCTTGGGAGTTGTTTTGCTCTGCATTTTCATTACTCAAGGCTACTAATTTCTTGCAATTTTGGCTTCAAGCATCATGGGAGGATATCGGGTTCACATTGAACCCAAAAATAATGATGAATATAACAATAAACTTGCAGTCTGGTTTGTGTGTACAAAAGGGGGAATCAACAAGTTCATTAAAAGTATGACTGGTTTCAATGAGAGCCTATCTTGGTAGTTTGTTTCCTCTTGATCTGAAAGAATGGCTACTTTCTAGGAAAAATTAATTTTGAAGTAATGAAGATGTAATTTCATAAGAGATTGAGCTCTCAACTAAAGGAATAAAGTAGAAAAATATGAGTAAGACTCCAAATGTTTCTATCCTAAACCAATTTTTTCATGGGAAGGAGAAACCTCTCAAGTCTAGAGGAGGCTTTAACAGTGAGAAACTCTCGCTTACATGGGACTAGGTGTGTGCTTTAATAAGAAGTATTATATTCTTGAAGGTCATTTTAGGGTTTAATACTACTATTATTTCCCTTTCCTTAACCACCTTGGAAATAGGGATCTCATCTCAATTCCTTTTTTTGTTACATTCAATGGATTCCAATGTTAAGGAAATTGTTGAAGCTAAGAGTCAGGGGAATAAATTTACAATTTTGCACCAGGGTTTAATCTATAATTTATACAAGTTTCACCTTTATTTATTCCCTCCATGTTCTATTTATATGTAGGAAGCCCCAATCTTTCCATCTCCCCCCTTTTCTAGTGTTCTTGATACCCTGAGACTAGGTAAAAAGTTGCGCCTAAAAAATCCAATCCTTAAAGCTCCCCTGGGACCCCAGATACCTCCCCTATTGTTGAGTCAGCTGAAGAACCCAAGGAGAAAATTTGAACCAATCCCACTATGTGGGCCAAAGCCACAACATCTAAAAAAGATAGATTTAATATTTATCATATTGATTCCAATATTGAAATCATTAAAGAAGCTAGCACTCCACACCATTCTATCAGACTGGCCACCAAACCTACTGGGAAGGGAAAAAACATGAAGGAAGATCATTACTCTAGTGATTCAAAGGAAAATAAGATCAAAGATGTGGAGTAGGAAACCCTAGAGAAGGAATCCCCATTGACCAATGCCAGTAGCTCATTCTATGTGTCTGAAAGCCTAAAAAATGAACTTGTTCAACCCACCCTTGAACCTGAAACTTGGGCCATTTCTCCCTCTCCTACTCAGGGCATGGAAAAAAAATTGTAGAGGAGGAATGTAGTGTGAAAGGGGATGGTAGTGATGAGACTGAAATAATTAAGAAAAATATGGCTGACTTTCATATGAGGTTGCAGGAGGTTGTTCGTGACGTTGCAGGTATAGATAAAAGACTGCAAGATATCACTCAAAGTTATGCATAGTTTGATGCAAACTCTTTGTTTATTCAAGGATAAGGTGCATGAAGTAAAGATAAATGAGGAGGAGGATTTCAAGGAGATCTTCAAGTTCTTGACTGAAGATTGGGCCCGAATATTGCTGTCCAAGGCTAGAAACTAAAAGAAGAATTGAAATGTAGGCTTCTAGTTTTTTGTGGTTTTTGGTTCTTGGTGGCCTGTTTGGCCTTGTTTAATTAAGACTACCGGTATTTTTAATTTTCTTTCTAAAGACTCTATTGTGAATATCCCCGCGCGGCTTCCTATGAATACTTTCATTACTCTATATGCTCATGATGGTATAGACAGTATATTTTAGACTTTTGCTTATACTATTATGGTTAGACTTTGGTTAGTTTTTTATAGAGGGAAGTCATGGTGACTGTGTACTTTTTTTTTTTTTTCTTCTAATGTGTTGATAATGGTTATCTATTGACAGTGTCCCTAGGGCTTTGTATCATGGGACAACACCCTTGTTTATGTTGTTTCTAATATAAAAAATATACACATTGACTTTCCATTCTAATAGAATAAGAAAAAACCCTAGAAAGGAAATATCTCATTAGGTGCATACAGGAACTAAGAATCCTAGTATTGAGCTCAACTATGGAGATGCAAACTTAAACTTAAAAAATGAAAGATTGTATAATAATAAAATATATGATATACACGATAGTGAAGCTTCCAAATCCACATCACAATAACACATATTATGCCACATAGGTTTTTAACCATCCTTGCTTAAGAACAAGGATACACCTATAATAATAGCTACTTCCTTTGTTTGATCACCTAAATTGACACAAAATGTATAGAATAGTCTATCTCAAATCCTCTTGTTTATCTACATATATATTACAAACATTATTTAACCTAAAAAATATGTCAAAAATATAATGGATCATTGGAATCATGTTGTTCTACACTATTCATCATAAAATAATGATGTACAAAGATTAGAAGGATGTGATAATGTTGTATGGATGTTTTAAAAAAATTGGAGCATCTTGAGAAGTGTCAAAGACAAGATTCAAATATTTGAAATGAGAATTTTTGTTTTTGATGAGTTTACAATTTTTCATAGGTGGGAAAATTATTATCTATTATGATGAACATATCATATACCAAGGAAAATGACCTTCACTCCGAAGTGGGTAAGCTATTATATGTTATGATGAACACATCATATACCCCATAAAACATCTTTCCATTATAGAAATTTCCATAATATTATAGGATATTCATAATCACCCCTAGATGGAGCTAGTGATCATAATAAAACATGGATATAATGTCGAATACAATTTGCTTTTTCATTTGGTTATCTAATTATACATTTTTGTGGAAGGGAGGTTATAGGAACATCATTTATTGTTGATACACAAATACAAGAAATCCATGAAGATTCTCAACTTGGTGACTTGGTTGTTCATTATTATGAGTAGACTTACAGTGAGGTTGAAGGATTGAGATATTAGACTTAGGCTAATCATTTGTTATGTTTCCTTACAAAAACTATCAAACATGAGGAAAAAAATCATATTTTGGTTCCTATCTATGAAGAGGAAGTGAAGAAAAAAATATTTTCTATGGGTGCTTATAAAGCCCAGGTCCTGGATGGATTCCACCTACTTTCTTCTGGGAATTCTGAGATATTGTGAGCTATAATGTTACCATGGTTTGTGGAGACTTCTTTAAGATAAGGAAACTACTGAAAAAGATAAATAACACTTTCATTTAACTTATTCCTAAATTCCAAGAGCCAAATAAGAGGGGCGATTTC
The DNA here is from genome assembly GCA_018584345.1 of Thuja plicata. NCBI lineage: Eukaryota > Viridiplantae > Streptophyta > Pinopsida > Cupressales > Cupressaceae > Thuja > Thuja plicata. The sequence goes on along the minus strand of MU224826.1, from coordinate 2,169,779 downwards.
AAACCTATTAGTTTGTGTAACACTATTTATAATATTTACTACAAGGTTTTTGTGAATAAGATCAAACCTTTTCTATAAAATTTGTTAAATGCAACTGTTAGAATAACTGAAAGGGGGGGGGATGAATCAGTGGCCTCAAAAATATTCCAATAAATCAACCCAAAAATTTAGCACTACAATATTAAGCCTTTAGTTATCTTCAATCCTACAAGATGAATGCCTTTAAACAATATTAACAAATAACTACTGCTCAGAGTTCACTGTTAAACCTTATTCTTACTATTTACCAATTAGCAGTCTTTCATTTACCAAAATATAGCAAATTGCTTAGTGTATGCTGATCAATCTAGATTAGTTATGTGTAATGCAAAACACTAAAGTAATGACTCATAAACACATTGGCACATGGATTTTTAACATGGAAATCATGTTAAGGGAAAAACCACTTGGGACCGGTAACCCAAAATTTTCACTCTTCTGAAGTGAGCTCGGTGAAGAGCCAACCCTGTTAAAGGTTACAAACACACTGTTAGGTGTGACCTTGTTAGAGGATTTAAATACAATAGTTTGTCACTTGATATTTGGCATCTCTATGCTACCCTTTAAGACCAAACCCAATGTAGTTTGTCAAATGGTATCTGGCATCTCATGTTATCTTCATGATCAAAAATTTTGATACTCCTTGAGATGTATCTCAATATAGAAAGGATTGTTAAGTCCTTCTCTATTAAGAGACTTTATGATCCAATGGTTAAATTGAAACAGTAAATAATCTATTCACATATACAACTATAGACTTGTAGATTTTCAGATCTATTGTAAGCTCATAATACATTTCTAATCAATGTATCTTTTCAATACCTTAGCTCCACTTCTTTCTACTCGGTGATTTTTTCTTATCTATTACTCAGTGTCCACATAAATCTCTAGCTCTTTCCTCAACTTGATTGATCAGGACTGTATGAAGTTGTTCTTCATCAGTTTCTATCCAACATCCTTCTTCTCTATTCACTCCCCTAATTCATAATGAATTATATTGTCTCTTTATAGACATGATATCACCATTTTTAAATTCTTGACTTTCTTGTTCTTGGCGTGATCTGCAATTCTAGCTAGTCTTGCTTTAAAGCTTTACTTCAATTTTATCTCGTAGATTTCTCCTTGACAGCTAGAATAAAATAGCTTTAAATCTTTCACTCATCTCTAGCTTTAACCTGTCATTGAAAAAAATGTTAACAACCAGTTAACTCTATCTTTAGCTCTTTCCAGCTAAGTGTTGTCATTTCTAAACTTTATTTCTTTTCAGTGTTTTCACTCTTTGTTAGCTTCGGTCAACACTTCAGTTCTCCTCGAGCATCTTCATCGAGGTTGTCTATCTGTCGGGGTTGTCTGTCCATCAAGCATCACCGTGAAGTTTTTATCATTGGTAATGCTTGTCGGGTTTCTTTCTCAGGAATCACTACAACTTTCCTCTAAGGTTTCTCTATCCGTCGAGGTGCACTACCCATCGGTGTTTTTTGTCACTTTGTGAATACTGATCTTTTATGCATTACTGAAAGCATAACCTTTATCTTTCTGGTTCTCTGAAGTCTTTGACACTTTGTATATAACCAATCATAATATATCAAGTTGACATCAATGACAATACAATCCATTAACTGATTCAATCTCTTTTTATTATATTTCTACATTTGGGTGATCAACATAACATCTTCAAACATTCAATCAATTATGGTTCATCAATCTCTCCCTTTGGCATTGATGGTAACACACTACATTATCACACTATATTATTACTAATACAATATGAAATATAATAGTTGAAGTTCAGCAATCTCTGCCAAATCTTTTTGTTATATAACCAATGCAATCTGGCTCTTGGTAAGCTCATATAGCTTAGATTTGTTTCTTGCAGAGTGCCTTCTTTCAATATTCAATCCCTTTTACTGGATAGATGTATCAACTTCTGATTCTGTTTCTAATATGTGCTCTGCCTTGACTATTCCTCTCCTTGATCATCTCTTTTTCTTTTGACAACAATCTCTCCCTTAGTATGTATTCTCTCCCTCATGTTACTTCTCTCTCTTTGATGGATATTTCATATGTAATCTATCCCTTTGGATAATATAGATATTCTCTCCCTTTAGATAATGATAATCTCTCCCTTTGAATTCTTAGGAACTTCTCTCCCTTAGAATCTCTCTCCCTTTGACAACAATGCCAAAGTAAAATTTTTATTATGCCAAAGTTATATCCTTTCACCTTTTCATAATATACTCCTTGAATTTCCCATTCCATCAGCAATACAACTCTATATTAGCCAAAATTATCTCTGGTGTTTGGTGTAGATTTGTACCTTGTTGTGTATAGATGTATCTTTGCAGTCTATTTTTCTTTCTTGCATCAACATGAATGATCTTCTTATTATCTGTATAGGCTGATGCAATCTCCTAGTCATCTTATTGACCAATAGACAAGGGTTAGACCCCTAGTCTCTATCTCAGGTACTCAAATGCATCTTTTGGTAATGGCTTGGTAAATATGTCAGCTAATTATTCTTTGGATTGAACATATTCTAGTATCACCTCTTTTGCTTGAACTTTTTCTCTTAAGTAATGATACTTGATTGCAATATGCTTAGTCTTAGCATGCATGATTGGATTCTTTGATATGTTTTTTTCACTGGTATTATCATAATAGATAATCACTGGTTCAAAAATCTTCATATTCATACCTTCCTGTAATTGTTTGATCCATGGAATATTTGAGCAGTTTGCAGCAGCAGCTACATATTATATTTCTGTAGTAGACTGTGAGATGCATCCTTGATTCTTATTGATCCATGTGACAAGTCTGTCACCCATGAAGAATGCTCCTCCAATTGTGCTCTTCCTGTCATCTAGGTTTCCATCCCAATCAGCATCTGTATAGACTTGAAGCTCAAATTTACCCTTTTTTTATACCATAATCCATATTCCTTGATGTTCTTTACATATCTCATAATTCTCTTGACAACACTCATATGTGATTCTTTGGGATTAGTAGAGAATCTTTCAACTATTCCAACTTCTTGTTCTATATTTGGTCTGGTATGAACAACATACATTAGTTTTCCAATCATTGATCTATATAGGGTTTGATTGACCACATTTGACTTGTCTTCTTTTGTCACCTTACATCCGGTTTCCATAGGTGTTCCAACTGGTTTGGAATCTTCCATCTTGAATATATTCAGCACTTCCTTGATGTATTTGGACTGAGTGATATATATGCCTACATCTTGTTGAAGAATCTATATACCAAGAAATAATTTGATCTCCCCAAACATAGACATCTCAAACTCTTTTCTCATTTCATTAGAAAAGGATTTACATAACATTTCATTTCCTCCAAATATGATATCATCAAAAAATATTTCAGCAATCAGAATATTATAATCAATATCTTCTTTTAAGTACAGATTGCTATTTTCACTTGTCTTATAAATCCAATGCTTATGAGATAGGAGTGAAGTCTTTCATACCAGGCTCTAGGTTCTTGTTTCAATCCATACAAGACTTTATGTAGTCTACATACCATGTTTCTCTTGTCTGGATCAAAAAACCCTTCTGGTTGTTCAATGTACACCTCTTCTTCTAGTATTCTATTTAGGAATGCAGATTTGACATCCATCTAGTATACCTTGAATCCTTTGAATGCAACATAAGAAAGAAGAATTTTAACTCCTTCTAGTCTAGCAATGGGTGCAAAGGTTTCTCCATAATCAATACCTTTGTCTATTGCATACCCCTTTCATATTAATCTTTCTTTATTTCTTGTGACTTCTCCATTCTTATTCAGCTTGTTTCTGAATATCCATTTGGTACCGATGACATTCTTGGCATCTAGTCTTGGTACTAGTGTCCATGTCTTGTTCTTCTTAATATTTTCTATCTCTTCATTCATATCACTTACCCATTCTTCATTTTCAAGTGCATTATTAACAGATTTAGGATCAAAATCACAAATTAAACATCTAGTGTTTAGTGACTTACTTCTTGTTCTCATTCCAGCCTTCTTATCTCCTATGTTATAATTTTGTGGATGATGTCTTCTAACATACTTGGAAATTTTCAGTTCAGCTCTTTTTCCATCATTATGATCATCATCTTGACCTTCATTATGATCTCCATTTCTTGGAACATCATCTTGAGGATTTTCCTAATTTTTGGTAACTGCAGCATGATGCTAAGGTGCAATGTTTTGTTTCTTGGGAGCGATACACTATTTCTCAGGTAGAGTGTTAGGATCTTCAGTGTAAACAAACTTGTTGTAGTCTTCTAGTTCTTTTATGATTTCCTTATCATTCTTCTCTACAAATTAATCTATTCTTACATTTGCACTTTAAATGGTCTTGTTAGAGGACTTGTTAAGACATTTATAAGCCTTACTTTTGGTGGAATACCCTAGAAAGATTCCTTCTTCACTTTTGGAGTCAATATTTCCATTTCTATCATCTTTCAAAATATAACATTGACTTCCAAAGATTTTGAAGTAACTTACATTGGGTGTGTAACCATACCATAGCTCATAGGGTGTCTTCTTTGTGTCCTCCTTCAATTGTACTTTGTTCAATGTGTAGACAATAGTACTGATAGCTTCCCTCCAAAAATTTTGAGTGATGCTTTTCTCAATCATCAGTGTTCTTTCACAATCAATGATTGATCTATTTCTTCTTTCAGTAATTCCATTTCTCTGTGGTGTTCTTGTTGTAGAAACCCATCTTTTAATTCCATGCTCATGGAATAGTTAGTGAATTCATCATAAACAAATTCCCCTCCTCTATCTGATCTTAATCATTTCAATTCCTCACCACTTTGTTTTTCTACCATATCCCTATACCATGTAAACATCTTTAATGCTTTTGATTTATCTTTTAAGAACATAACAATCATCATTCTAGAATAATCATCTACAAAGAGAATGAAATACCTATCTCTATAGTAACTCTTTGTCATCATGGGTCCACATAGATCAGTATGGACTAATTCTATAATAGCATTAGATGTATGGGCTTTACTCTTGAAACTAGACTTTGTCATTTTACCTTTTTGACAATTCTTGCACATGATATGTTCAGGCTTTAACATGCTCGGTAAGCCTCTTACTCTTCTTTTATTTCTTATCTTTATCATGTTGTCAAAATTCACATGACATAATCTCTTATGCCACAACCATATGACTTATTTTCTAGCCATTAAATAAGTGGTGTTGATGTCATGAAGATAGAAAAGGTTACCTTTTGTTTGTTCATGAGTTTCGATCAATCTTCCTGATTTATTGAAGATATTTTCCTTCTTATTTTCAAATGCTACTCGGTGACCTGTGTTATTCAGCTATGAAACACTCAATAGATTATAATTAAGTCCTTTTACCCAGTAAGAATTTTCATATTTAATCAGGTTATTCAACATTATGGTTCTTTTACCTTCAACTGGACAAGGTGTGTCATTACCCATTCTTACTGATCCACCACTATAGTATTCAAAAGTTTCCAACTTTTGTTTATCACTAGTCATGTAGTGAGTGTAGCCACTATCTATAATCTAGACATCATTCTTACTAACCTTAGATATGAGTGCAGTCTGTACATACCTTTCTTCTTCATCTAAATCATCCTTCATGGCTACAAACACCATATCAATGTCTTCATCAGATTTGGTGTTACTATCATCAACTTTGTTCTCAGCCAGGTAACAAGCTTTCTTTCCTTTGTCTTTGTATTCTCAGGTATCTCTTCTGTCAGATTTTCATCTACTTCAATAATCTCTATTATCACCTCAGTCAAACTTCTTTTCATATGTTCAATCATTACTTCTATCATATTTTCTTCTGTTAGGACATCTTGTAGCAAAAGTGTCCAACCTCTTTACAAATAAAAAATACAAGTGGTAATTTACCTTTGTATCTACCTTTGCCTCTCTACAATATTCTTTTCATTACTGCTTCAATCTCATCAAGTCCTTGGTCATCACTATCACTTTCACTATCATTCCTCATAGTGTTTTTATGACTTGACTTACTTATTTTCAAAGAAGATTTGAATGCAGATTTTATAAATGGTAAGACACTAATATCAAAGTTATTCATCTCAAATGAAATCAGTCTACCAATTAGACTATCTAGAGTAACATTATTGTTTGCAAATGCTCTCATTTCTTGTATAGAAGATACTCTAATAGCATATACAGGCAGTAAGGTTCATAGGATTTTACTTACCATTGTCTCTTCTTCAATTACACCTCCAACTCCTCGGATAGCATTGCCTACCTCTTTGATTCTGCAGCTATACTGAGTGATATTTTCTCCTTCTTTCATCCTTAGGTCATAAAACCCCCCTCTTTAAATTTCTACCTTGGCTCTTAGTACATTAGCATCTCCTCCATGTACCAGCTTCAATTTATCCCACATTTTCTTTGTAGAGGTGCAAGTTTTGACATCTTCAAACTCAACATCAGAGAGTGAGGAAGCAAGTTCTATCATCATGCAATTATGCTCATACCTTTCTCTCAATTTCTCAAGTGTGTGAGGTCCTGTAGGAAACACATATTCAGTGTTTAGGTGTTGAGCAACATCATTACCAATACCTGATATGTGGATTAATATTCTTCTTTGCCATGATGAAAAGTTTTCTTTATTCAACTTGGGCATATCTCGTTTGTTCATCTAGTGATCTTTTGCTTGAGCTGTTAAACTCCCTTTCTAAGAACACAAGATCCAATAACAATTTTTAGAATAATTGAGAGGGGGGGGTGAATGAGTGGCCTCAAAAATATTCCAATAAATCAACCCAAAAACTTAGTACCACAATATTAAGCCTCTAGTTATCTTCAGTCCTACAAGATGAATGCCTTTAAACAATCTTAACAAATAACTACTACTCGGAGATCACTGTTAAACCTTATTTTGACTATTTATAGATTAGAAATCTTTCATTTACCAAAATACAATAAATTTATTAGTGTATACCGATCAATCCAGATTAGTTATGTGTAATGAAAAACACTAAAGTAATGACTCATAAACACATTGACATGTGGATTTTTAACGTGGAAACCTTGTTAAGGGAAAAACCACTTGGGACCAGTAACCCAAAATTTTCACTCTTCTAAAGTGAGCTTGGTTAAGAGCCAATCATGTTAAAGGTTACAAACACACTGTTAGGTGTGACCTTGTTAGAGGATTTAAATAGAATAGTTTGTCACTTGATATTTGGCATCTCTATGCTACCTTTTATGACCAAACCCAGTATAGTTAGTCAAATGGTATCTGGCATCTCATGCTATCTTCATGATCAAAATTTTTTATACTCCTTGTGATGTATCTCAATAAAGAAAGGATTGTTAAGTCCTACTTATTTAAGAGACTTTCTAATCCAACGGTTAAATTGAAACAATAAATGATCCAATCACATATACAACTATAGACTTGCAGATTTTTAGATCTATTTTAAGCTCATAATACCTTTCTGATCAATGTATCTTTTCAATATCTTTGCTCCACTTCTTTCTTCGCAGTGATGTTGTTCTTTTATGTTGCTCGGTGTCCACAGAAATCTCTAGCTCTTTCCTCAACTTGATTGATCAAGACTATATGAATTTGTTCTTCATTAGTTTCTCTCTGGCATCCTTCTTCTCTATTCACTCCCATAATTCATAATGAATCATTTTATCTCTTTATAGACATGATATCACTATTTCTAAGTTCTTGAATTTCTTGTTCTTGGCGTGATCCGCAATTCTTGCCAATCTTGCTTTAAATCTTTACTTCAATTTTATCCCGTAGATTTCTCCTTGACAACTGGAATAAAACAACTTTAAATATTTCACTTATCTTTGGCTTTAACTTGTCGATGAAAAAAATGTTAACAACCAGTTAACTCTATCTTTAGTTGTTGCCAGCTAAGTGTTTTGTCATTTCTGAACTTCAGTTCTTTTTGGTGTTTTAACTCTTTGTTAGCTTCGGTCAACACTTCAGTTCTCCTGGGGCATCTTCATCGGGGTTGTCTGTCCATCGAGGTTTTCTGTCTGTTGAGCATCACTGTGAAGTTCTTCTCATTGGTAATGCTTGCAATTATGCTCATTGGTAATTCATGTGACTCTTCTCGTTGGTAATTCTTGTCGGGCTTCTTGATCAGGCATCACTATGAATTTCCTCTCGGCTTTCTCTGTCCGTCGGGGTGTACTACCCATCAGTGTTTGTTGTCACTTTGTGAATACTGATATTTTATGCATTACTGAAAGCATAACCTTTATCTTTCTGGTTCTCTAAAGTCTTTGAAACTTTGTATATAACTAGTCAGATTATATCAAGTTGACATCAATGACAATACAATCCATTAACTGATTTAATGTCTTTGCATTATCTTTCTGCATTTCGGTGATCAACTTAACATCTTCAAACATTCAATCAGTTATGGTTCATCAGCAACCAAAAATGTTTTTTTCCTGGAAGACAAATTCTCGACGTAGTGGTGTCCACACATGAGATTATTCACTCAATGGAGAAGTGTAAAATTCTAGGTATGATTCTAAAACTTGGTATATCCAAGGCATGTGATAAGGCTAGATGGGAATTTCTATACAAATTTCTTGCAAGATTGGGTTTGAAAGAGAGACTAATCAACCTTATAAGGGAATGTGTGGAAATTATCTAATTCATTTAGTGAATGGAGTCCCCAGGGGGTTCTTTAGTGTGGAAAGGGGAATTAGACAAGGTGGTCCATTATCACCTTGCTTATTCATTATGCTTGTGGAAGTCCTAGGCGTAAACTTTCTAAACATGATTAGCTCTAGGAGAATTCAGGGAGTCAAAGCTTCTTCCACCTTCCTTCCTTCTATTTTGTACAACATTTTTTTGACGATACTATACTTTTTGGGAAAGCGTCAGTGGTTTAAGCTAGGGAATGGATAGCTTTTCTATTAGAATATGCTAATGTCTAGGCCCAACACATTAACTATGAGGAAAGAAACGTCTATTTTTTCAACACAAAGAAAGAATTACATAATGAAATAAAATATATTTTTGGTTGTCTATTTTTTATTTTACTAGGTACCTACCTTGGTCTTCCTCTTACTATTAAGGATCTTACCCCAGCTTTTGGAACACCATACTATAAATAATGCAAAATAAGTTGGCTGGGTGGATAGGTAAGCTATTAAATAAAGTAGTGTAAGAAAACTTTAGCTTCTTGCTACTTCCATCCAGGGTATTCATGTTTACTTCCTTTCCCTATTCAAAATCATTGGGAATATGATAGTAAAACTAAAAAGAGTCTAGAGAACCTTTCTTTGGATGAGAGTTAAAGAAAATAAGATATTAGCTTTGGTTAACTAAGATATTGTTTACAAACCGAAGCACCAAGAAGGCCTTGGAATAAGGAAGTTGTCAGTTGTAAATAAACCCCTTATTGCTAAAATGGGATGGAAACTTGGTCTAGAGAAGTCAGACTGGTGCAACTTAATGAGAGCCCAATATCTCAACTTCGTTATAAAATTATTTCCTCAAATAGCTACCCCCAAGTTCAAAAATATAGAATATAGAAATATTATTAGGGAAGGTCTAAAATGGTGGATTAGACATGGTAGGAAAATTAGGTTTTGGGAGGATATTTGAGTTGGGGATAAGGCCTTGGTAGATAATGTGAACTATAGGGATTTGATGGAGATTTTAAAAAGACTCTTTGGTTAGAAGGTTGTTGATTACACCACAACATTGCTAAGATGGAAGGATATCATAAAATGTTTCCAAAATAGACCTGATCTGATTCAAAAATCCATCGAGCTACTAAAAACCATCAGCAAGGTTAGAATCCCTTTTTTTACCTAGGGAGGATAAGTGCTTTTGGATGGAGGACCAAAATTGAATTTTTTTTGTTAAATTGGCTTATAAATTGTTGTTAAAGTATGCCAGTACCCCAAAATCAATTTCTTTTGGTGGAAAATAATACATAACATAATTCTAACCTAGGATAATCTGGTCAAGAGAGAATTTTATCTACCCAATAGGTGCATTCTTTGCAATCAGGGAGAACAAAATATTCTCCACCTTTTACTTCATTGTCAATTTTCTATGCAACTTTGGCAAAAAGTGCTGGAAAAGTTTAAATTTCCATGGGTCTTCAATAGTGATATCCAACAATTTATATTGGAATGGAGGATTCCTACCTACAACCCCCTAGTGAGACAATTATGGCTTCAAATACCTCCCCCATGTGTGTTGGAGCATATGGAAGGAAAGGAACAACTGAATCTTTAGGGAAACTGAAAATTCAATGGAAAGTGTCTTCAAAACAATGTGTAAATTTCTTATTGAGAACTTATCAGTTACTAATTGGAAGCTCCCTAGCTACCCTTTGATGGGATGCCATAATTTCTAGTATTTGGAGTCCGCCAATGACTTATACTAAGTTTGATAACTCAAAAATATTAGTAAGGAAGAGAATGAGATGGAAATCCCCCATTATTGGTTGGTACAAGCTCAATTTTGATGGAGTTTCCAAATAGCTAAATTCTATGGGTGGAGGGGTTATAAGATGATCCAAAGGAGAATTAATTACTTCCTATGCTAGTAACCTTAATATATATACCATAAATTAAGTTGAATGCACAACCCTCTTCTAGGGAGTTAAATTTTATCTTTTAATTGGTGTAAAAACTCTTGACATTGAAGGAGATTCAAAACTTATAACTGATGCTATTAAATGGTCAATTAATTCTAATTGGTCTATGAGAGTGATTATGGAGGATATTAGAACTCTTCTAGTAGGATTTGATTCCTTTACCATAAGTTATACATTTAGAGAAGGCAATAGTGTAGAAAATACTATGGAAACCATGTGGCTGCCTATAAAAGGAGTTAAATGTTGGAGGAATAAGGAATGCCTCCCACACCATGTGAAGACCTTTCTTATGGGGGAAAATAATTTTGATATTATGGTAATTGGTAATAAAAACTATAATATTTTGGGGTTTATTGTTAAGTATAAACTTGTTACTTAAGAGAGAGTGGATAGGAATATTAAGAAATACCAAGGGGCAGCCCTTGAGTTTCGAGGAAATAAATTTAAATTTGAAGATAAAGCATAATACGATGGAGAAACAGATCATGAAGATGACTTTCCTCCCATGTGGCATATAATGAATGAGTGATACTAGGTGACCTATGGAGACCTTTTTTAAGGGACCTATGATAAATGTTTTGTTAGAGAAGGTGACCTTGAGAAGACTAAGGCCAGAGTTTCAAAAATTGAAAGGAAAATCTAAAGTATCTCCAGATTTTTTGTGTGGGTAATGCATAGTTTAGAGACCTATCTGTGTCTATTGCAAAGAATTTCTTGGATATGATGAAATTGAGGAGGGTAATCACAAGAAACTATTTAAGTTCCTCATAGAAGACTATTCTATTTCTCTTCATCAAGTGCGATGCAATTACAAAGGAGCTCATTATAAACAATGTCTCAACTATTTAATTTCCTTACTACTAGTTTCTTCTATGGACATAGTTTGGAGAATGTTAATGATTTTTTGGTTATTGGCTTAGATAATATTAGTAACTATTATGTTTACTAGGATAGCCCTAGGAGACCTTATTATCTTATTTTTAGTAATGTGGATGGTAGACTGGATAGGAATTCTAGAGACTTTAATTCCTTTTTGATGCTCTGGTTGATTATTTTTAGTGATGTTTTTAATGTTAGTAGTTAATGATTAGTGTGTTGTTAATGTGATGCTAGTGCCAATTTTATAACTATATACCCTTTGGGTTGTTGTATTTATGATATAGCACCCTATTTTACTCTACTTCGAAATAAAAAAACTACTAACAAACCAGCTACAAGGGTGTGATATTACTATCGGGATTCAACTATGTAGTTTTTGAGTCAAACTCATTGACCCGTGTCTCATGAGCAATGGTTCACAAGAACCCATCTTTCATGAGAATGGATGGAAAACTTAGCACTCATTGCATCTAGGTGATGCTCATATAGGTGAAGCATAAAAACCTCCTAGGAGGTCATCCATCCCAGTACTACTCCAGTTCAGGCACACTTAGCTACAAGGGTACTTCATGAGAAATAATATCAACACTCAAATATGGACTAACACATAAATCATAAAAATACTACAAAATAAACTATACAAACTGCCATCACAGTACCAACTAAAAAACTTAAGTGAATGATAAAATGTTTATCATGTTTTTTTTAATAAACACAACGATTTGACTTAGAATTGATAAAATCCAAACCTCAGACATAAGAATAAAATTTTTTATAGCACATTGTAAGAGGTTGTTTTAAACCATATAAGGATGTAGTCAATTGAAAACCCAATCCATTGTAGAAGTACAAGATAATATTATTGTGATAGATGCAAAATTTCAAATAGAGGATAAAATGTACCAAAATTTATCCTCTCAACCTAAGAATAACCTTTATCAACCAACCATGCTGTGTGCTTCTCAATGTCACCGTCAAAGCCCAACTTCTTTCTTAACATCTAATACAATGAATGGGTTTTATGTCCTATGAAAATATACCAAATCACATGTATCATTTTTCCTTAGTGTTTTCATCTCCTCATCTATGGTAAATTGTTTATACTCACAATCATCCATTTTTATTAACTTTTTAACTATTTTTATCCTAGCAATGCTAACCAACAAAGAAAATATAGATCTAAATTAAGGTAATATTTACATTTTAACTTTCCTTTATTAATTGGACCTCCTACAAGAACAAGGTGGATGAATCTAAACTATCCATACAATCTCCCCCATTGGGTCTAACTTGAACCTGCAGTGCAACCTTCTTGATATTTAGTTGAATCTACATAATTGACTTCCCATCCTCCTTTTTTTGTTCGGTTATTATGGAAGTTTTGACCTCCCCGAAAATTTCATTTTTTCTATAGATACATTTGTTGGCTCTAGGATCCCAACACCCAACCCTTTTACACTAGTAACATAGCCAATGAACATACATTTTGGTACCTATTATCTAACTTTTAGTTCTTCTCTACAGGAACATGAGCATATATAACTCATAACCAAAAATATGAAGATATGAAATCGTGAGTTTTTTCCCCATCCAAAACTCCATGATATTTTTCTCTACAAACAAGTTAATATGTAAGAATTTTATGAGGTAACATATAATATAAAACACATCTACCTAAAATATTTATTCGAGGAGAGATCCACTAATAATACTCCTAGAGGGGTGTATGAAATTGTCTTATTCCTTTATATTTTTTTCTTTATAAATAATCTAATCTAATATTTCAAATAATACTCATTTCAATTGTTAGTTCTCAACACCACAATCTTTATACTACTCTAGTTTTTTAGAGAACCTTAAAATTCCTAGGCTAACTAAAAAAATGTTTTGTTTTTTTTAAATTTACCCATATCCTCCTAGAATAATCATAAATAATTAATATATCATGAAAATATTTTGAGTAGGAAGGAACACCTATTAGACCAAATACATTAGAATTCATAAGATAAAAAACCTATAAAATTTGAGAATTAGAGTAAAATTGAACATGGCTAGATTGTTTACCACAACTATATGCACACAAGAATGAAACTTTAGAGCACAATAAAAATGACCTTGCATAACTGTTTTCAAGGTATGTAGAACTTTCTCACCAATATGGCCAACATGTTTGTGTCATAAATGATCTTATTACTTAGTAATTTTCTCTCTAAGGATAGAACATGCTAAGGTGCCCAAAATATATGGCCAATAGAACTAGGTACAGAAAATATCTATCTTATATGCACCAATGAATGTGGTGTATACTATATAAATCTAATAATTGCATAAAATAAAGAGCTATTGTATTGTACATGCAAGGGCATATGTTATTCCAAAATAAAGTGCATACTCGAACCCTCTTCACAAGAACTATATATTCTTAAACTGTATTACAAAATCCATTACCAAATAACAATTTTATAACTGTGTCATTCTTACAAATAAAAAATTCCATTCCAAACCAAGGAGTGCAATACTCCAATAATTCACATTACTGGGTTGCCCCATGCCTTTGACAAAGAGAATAGAAGGAACATACATTGATCTTTCTTCTCTATATTTGTAGTCATGGATTATAACTATGTTGTTGAATGCATTTAAGTTCTAATTAATAGAATACAAACCAAATGTATAACTTATTCTATGGATTTGAATATTTTTTAATAAGAATCTATTTTGTTACAAGCTTCTCACATTTCCTAGAGGACTATTATAATATTTGAAATATATTCACCAATATTTTATGAAGTAAGATATCTAAATAAAATCCTAAAAATGCTTATTTCCTTTCCATCCAATACTCCTCAATCATTTTTAGATATTTTCAATTGATTTGGGTATAGATGATATAGCCTATAGATCTTGATCTACAATAAAATCTTCTAACTTGAGCTTCCACAACTAATAATTAGCCTGATTAAACTTTTTCATTTTTAGTATGTCTCCATATTCCTTAAATAACTGTTATCTTTATGTAAACTTCCATGCAAACCAAGATTAAAGTACAAAATTCTTGTTTCTACCACCTAGAATCTAAATTGACTAAGTTTTGATATCAATTGAAAGGAAGCTAAAGTGTGGAAATACATTTTAAACTAAAATAAGATGAGATATTAAAAGAAAATATGATGCAGCCTATTTTTTTGGGAAAAACACTAGTATAATAAAATATTCACCATTATGCAATGATATGTTCCAAGAAAATTCATTGAAAATAAATTAGTTGATGTTAGTAAACAATACTATTAGTTACAAGTACAATCCAAGTAAGGAATATTCATAATATACATCACCAACACTTATATTTGGAGTAATATTAGTATTTTATCAAATAATCACCACTATTTTTAGTTCTTGACATCTCAATCTTTCTACTATAATTTTTTACAGAACCTTAAAAGACCTAAACTAACTAAAAATTTTGGATTAGTTTTTGAGAAAATATACCCATATCCTTGTTGATAATATCGTAGAGAATAACTAAGAGGAGGGGGGTGAATTAGTTTTTCCTAAACTTCAACTTAAAAACCCTTAAACTTAAAAAGTTGAAAGCATAAAATCATGAGATCTAATTTGATTAATTAACAATGAAAGATAGAAGAATCCACAAATCAGACACATGTCCACAATTCTTAACACACAGATTTTTATCCTAGAAACCCTATTAGGGGAAAAACCATGGTGGGGATGAGTTCCTACTATAAGTAAATACCTTGTTAAAAGTATAAACCTATTAAAATAATAGGGAATTCACATGCATTCAAGCTCACTTCCTAGAACTCACTGCTCAAATGAAAAGCCTTGGGCTACAACCCTGAGGAAGGATCGTTTCCTTACAAAAGATCACTAAAATGATTTGAGATTTCTATTAACTATGAGAATGACATCTACCATATGTCTGATACAGTTCTAATGTATCACAATGAAGACCTCTATTCAAGCCTTTTTTGAATCACTTCTGATCACCACTGAATTGGGCTCTTTCTCTACTAGGAATCTCTAACATCTGCACAACGATCTGCACATCCGCATCAAATCCTAGATCAAATTTATATCATCAACCTTGAACAATAACAAGGTTTTCCACTGCCTTTATTTCAACTTGAAATCATGTACCAAAAATCACGGTTTAACTCCTTCCACCACCAAATAATAGCCATGATCCATAACAACCACCTTGAGATCATAACTCTTCCATATTTCACACCTAGATCTTGCACAACACTATTTACCACCAAGTCGGCCAAGAACAAAAAAAAATAATAAGAATATTATTGTTGACTGAAAAATCCACCGATCTGATCATTCCATCCCACGTGGACTGCCAACTCATCAAGAACACACTTCAAGAACATGCTTCAACATCATGAACAACACAAAAACATTCAAATCCATCCCAACCATTGGATTTGCCAACACCTTTTAAATTGAACCTCAAGAACATTGTACACAACCTCTGTGACAAAAAAAATATGCCTTATAGATCTCTAAAGTATAAAAAATTTGAATTGGGAACACCTGAGTATGTCCCAAATATACTCCTTGATGCACACCAAGAAATTACAGATTGATTGTGCACACCAAACCTCTTTTTATCTCACTGTCAGCTTTGTCTGCCAGTTACCAACTCTGACTTCAAAACATACTCAAATTTTCATGTCAACCTCTTCAAATTGACATGGACTAAGTAGACAAACTCACCAACATCCTATGAGGTGTTCTACTCCTTATTGAAATATCCAAACCTCACCAAACCTCTGAAAATCCCATTCCACTAGCAAAACTACTACAAATAAGTTAGCCTCAAACAATCATACCTTCTAATCAATCCTATTGATATGTTGACATCAATGAAAATACATCCAACTTATAACTTTCCAACAATACTCCTAGAATAAAAATAAATAAATAATAGATGATGCAAATATTTTAACAAGGAAGGAACATCTACAAGACCTTTCTCACAAAAATGGCCCACATGTTTGTTTCATAGATGATCCTATCAACTAGTAACTTTCTCTAAAAAAAAGAACATGCTAAGGTATCCAAAATCCATGGCAGGTAGAACTAGGTATAAAAAAAAATGTGCTATATGTGCCAATGAATATGTAATGGACTCTACAAATCTATTCATTGCATACAATAAAGAACTATTCTATTGTACATGTAAGCACATACATCACTCCAAAATAAATTACATACTTGAACCTCCATAAAATGAACTATATATTATTAAATGATGGGGGAGCATTTAGGTTGTAAGAGAAATCTTGCATCAACCAAAAATAAAATTGTTGTTTATTTGTTAATAAGGGCTATTTTTTCATAGTTACTATTATGGGCAAGGTTATTATTTTTAGTAAGTTATCAATTTTTCATGAAATCTGTCATAGACCTCCTAAATAGTGAAATTGAGATTTTAGGAAGGAATTACCTCAATATCTTGTGGCATTTGGGAAATATTCAAATTTTCTGGGAAATTTCTTCAATAAAAACTTTTAAATACATTTTTTAGGGCCTGAGAAGCCTCATATCAAGTCAAAAAAGATAAATATTATAAATTTGATAATAGATTATTGTAGATCTCTTCACATGAGCTTTTCTATGATGTATGATAATTATAAATTCAATAGTTGGATTAAAAGATATGGCCTCTAGAAGTTGGGCTACTTTAGGAGAATAAAATAAAATTTCTTTAAATACTCCAATGAGTGCCAAACCCCATTTTGGGCATATTCTTGGCATATTCCAATGTAGATTAAAATAATATAAAAGTGGTCAGACTAAAAATGGGGGGTTACATTTTCTAGAACCTTCTAGGGCAGTTAAAGTTCCCAATATAAAGAAGAAAAATGAGGGTTACTAGAGGTTTTGTTTATCATGTATATGGTGGATCTATTTTGCATATTATTGTAATGAAAGTGCCCACATGGTTGTAACATGTTATTATTCTGAATATTGCAATGTCAATTCATTGAAGATTATTCTAAATATTGTTCTTGCAATTTTCTTGTTTATTTATTTGTAGTGTTGTTTGTGTTTGGGTAAGTAAGGGTAGTACCCTTCATCAAGTGGTATCAAAGAATAATTCCTAACTGTGTAAACAAATCTGCGAACATGAGGTAGTTTGCACCAAGACTGTAGTTGTACGTCTGAGAGATAAGTGCAAAAAATGCCTCCATGAAGGAACCTTGGTGGAAGAGTCACGAGTGTGACAAAAGACAGTTTTAGGGACCTCTAGAGACAAGTGAAAGAACTACAAGAGGATTTTCATAGATAAGATGATATTATGGAAATATATGAAAGTGAGGATGAATCTAAATAATAATGACAATTTTAGGAAGAGAAAGAAGCAATTGAAAACCCTGACGAGGCTAAATTTTTAAGAGTCATTTCCAAGATTGGAAAGGGACAAAAGATTGAAATTTCTACATTTTATGGAAATATTAATTCAAAAGAGTTGATATCTTGGATCAATGATATGGAAGATTATTTTTAGTATGAAGAAATAGAATATTGAGAGGGTCAAGTTTGCAAAGACCGAGTTGAAAGTTCATGCTAAACGTTTGTGGAAATAAGTTCAGTTGGAGAGGAATAGAAGAGGAAAAGAGAAAATAACATGATGGGATCGGATTGTGGAAAAAATGAAGATAAAATTAATTCATGTTGACTATGAGCTTGATTTGTTAAAGAAAATGCAAGCATTGAATCAAATAGGAAAACCTATCATGGAATATACAGAGGAGTTCTATCAAGTCTTGATCAGAATAGGCCATTCTAAGGCCAACAAGGAGAAGGTTTCAAGTTACATAAAGAGGTTAAAGCCAATTATTCAAGGAAGAGATGATAATGGTAAGAATGTCTACCATTGAAGATGAATATCAATTTTCTTTGAGGGTATAAGGGAAGCTAAACATGAGGTTTGAGAGAAAGTAAAATGGAAGAGGTTGTGGTGGAAGGGATGGTTGATAGTCTTATGGAGGCCAAAATGGAGGTCGAAAGAAGAATGATGACTCTATTAGTAATCATAATATGATGGGAAATAATTCCTATCATCCTCACAATCAAAATAATGGAGATCAAAGAGGAAGAGGAAGAAAACCAGGACCAGGAAGAGGAGGTTTCTATATAACATGATTCTGCTGCGGAGAAGCAGGACATAGAGCTTATGAGTGTCTTAAACATCGAGGGAAGAAAAATAGGAGGCCAGAGGAAATGCATGAGTTACAAATGTAGATGAGGATGTTGAGTCTTCACATTTTGAAGGTGCTAAAAGATGAGAGGTTCTTGTTACTAGAAGGGCCTTGTTAAATTACGAGAAGAAGCCATAAGAGGAAGAGGACTAGGACCATGAAGAGGAGGTTTCTATGGAACATATTTCCAATGTAGAGAAGAAGAGCATAGAGCCTATGAGTGTCCTCAACATCAAGGTAATACAAATAGGAGGCCAGAGGGAAATGCATGAGTTGCACATGTAGATGAAAATGTTGAGTCTTCACGGTTTGAAGGCTCTAAAAGAGGAGAGGTTCTTGTTACTAGAAGGGCCTTGTTAAATGATGAGAAGGAACTAGTGCAAAGGATGAATTTGTTTCACACAAGATGTAATTATAATGGTAAAGTTTGTAATGTTATTATAGATGGTGGTAGTATTGATAACCTTATTTTAGAGGAAATGGTTAATATGTATTAAAGTTGGAGAGAAGGTGGCATCTAAATACCTACCATATTGCTTGGTTGCAGAAGGACCACAAAGCTTTAGTTAATGAACAATGTCTAGTAAAGTTTAAAATTAGAAACTATCATGATGAGGTATTATGTTATATTATACTTATGGATGTTTTCCATCTGTTGTTAGGGAGACCATTAATTTTTGATAGTCATGCAATACATAATGGGTATGGGTTAGTACCTGTTCTTTGACAAAGGATGAAGTGTGACACAAGTTGAAGCCATTAAAGGAAACTGAGGAAAATGTATGCAAAAGTGCAAGAATATGTTTAGTTTATGGAAAGAAGTTTCTAGAAGGTGTGGAACATGAGCATACGTATTTTCCTTTAATTTCAAAAGATGATAATAAGGAAGTAGAAGATGTACAAATGAAAGTTGCAGATTTGTTGGATGAGTTTTCAGATATTATTTTTGATAATGTACCTCATGGAATACCACCAGTAAGGAAGAATAGTCATCAAATGGACTTGATTCTTGGAGCTAGTTTTCTAAATAAGACAACCCATAGAATGAGTCCAGCAAAGAGTGAAGATTTGAACAGACAACTGCAAGGATTGTTACAAAAAGGGTTGATTCAAGAGAGTTTGAGTCCATGTATAGTACCAACAGTACTAGCACCCAAGAAAAATGGAGAATGGAGGATGTGTATAGACTCTCAATCTATCAATAAGATTACTATTAAGTATAGATTTCCCTTTCCAAGGATGGATGACATTATTGGTTTTTTGAGTGGGTTTGAGTACTTCACAAAAATAGATCTAAAGAGTGGATATCACCAAATTAAAATTAGAGAATAAGATGAATGAAAAAAAAAACTTAAAAACCAAGGAGGGTTTATATGAGTGGTTATTCATGCCTTTAGGGTAACCAATGTTATGAACTATAACTTATTGAATGTTTGAAGATGATAAGTTGATGATCACTAAGCTGCAGAAAGTAAATACAAGACATTAAAGTAGTTAATGTATTGTATTGTCATTGATGTCAACTTGATATAAACTGATTGGCTATATAAATATTGTCATAGACTTCAAGTAACCAAAGAGATAAATTTTATGTTATCAGTAAACATAAAAAGCCAGTGTACACTGAGTGACAGTAAACACCGATGGACAGTGCACACCGACAAACATAGAACCCCAAGAAGTCATAGTGTATATCGAGCACCGCAACACCGATCATAACTAAAGTGGTCACCAAGAAGAATTGAAGTTGATGCTTGAGGACAACTGGATTCAATGACTGAGAAAACTAAGAGTTGATGACCGAAATCAACTGGAGTTAGAAAATGACAAAACACTTAGCTGACATGAGCTATATTTAGATTTAACTGATTGATTGCTTTATTTTTATTGATCATTCAAACTAAATATTTCAAGCTAGTTTTATTCACAGTTGTCAAGGAGAAATCTATGAAATAATACAAGAAAATCTTTAAAGATTAAAGCAATGCATGGAAAGATTTGCGGATCAAGAAGCAATCTACGTCAAGAATAAGGAATATGAGGAGATTAAACTATGAAATCATCTCTATATAAAGAGACAAGTAATTCATTAAAAAAGAGGAATGTTGAATATAACTCTAGTGAAGATAGAAGTCTTCATGGAGATCTGATCATATAGGCTAAAGAACAGAGCCAAGAAATTATGCAGACACCGAGCAACAAAAGCAAGAGCATTCACCAAGCAGAAAGAAGAAAGAAGGGGAGAAAAGGAATTGAAAAGAAAATTGATCAGAGAGGTATTATGGACTAAAATTAGATCTGAAAATCTTCAAGTTAAAGTTGTATTGTTGAACAGATCATTAACTGTTTCAGTTTAACCATTGATTCAAAAAATCTCTTAACCGAGTGAGATTTAACCATCCTTATTGTATTGAGATACTCAAGAGTATCAAAATGTTTTCATGTTGACAACATAGTGAATGTTAGGTCAAATGATAAAATTTTAGTTTTAAATCCTTTAACAAGGTTGCACTTAACAGTGTGTTTGTAACCTTTAACAGGGTTGGCTCTTCATCGAGCTCACTTCAAAAGAGTGAAAAATTTGGGTTACCAGTCCCAAGTGGGTTTTCCCTTAATAGGGTTTCTACATTAAAAATCCATGTGTCAAATGTGTATATGGTTCAATGCTTTGATGTTTTTCTTTACACATTACTAAAACAAGATTGGTTGGTTAACACTAGGTTTAATTGCTGCTACTAGGTAAAGCTTAAAGAAAAAAATAAACAGTATATTCACCGAGCACTATATATTTGCTAGAATTAAATAAGGCATACATCTAGAAGGAATGAAAGATAACTAGAGGTTATTATATATTTGATATAAGTTTTGGTTGGATTATTGGATTAATTTTTGAGGCCACTTATTCACCCCCCTCTTAGTTATTCTAACAATTGGTATCAGAGCTAGTGTGCTTGGAGAGTTTAAAGACTCAAGCTAAAGATCACAAGATGAGTAAAATGGAAGTGTCTAAGTTGAACAAGGAAAACTTTACATCATGGAAAAGTTGGATAAGACTCCATCTATCAGGTATTGGAAATGATGTTACACAATACTTGGATACTAAATATGCTGCACCGACAGGACCTCTGACTGTTGATCAATTGAGATACAAACATGAACACAATTCTATGATGATAGAACTTGCTTCTTTACTATCCGATGTTGAATTTGAAGATGTCAAATCATGCACCACTACAAAGAAAATGTGGGAAAAACTCAAGCTAGTACATGGATGAGATACAAATGTGCTGAGAGCTAAAGCTAAAAGCCTAAAAGGAAAGTTTGATGACCTAAGAATGAAAGAAGGAGAGAACATCACTCAGTACAAAATCATAATCAAAGAATTTGTTAATGCTATCCTAGGAGTAGGAGGTGTAATTGAGGAAGAAACAATGGTAAGTAAAATTCTAAGAACCTTACTACTTGTTTACGCTATTAGAGTATCTTCAATTCAAGAAATGAGAGCAATAGAAAATAACAATTTTACTCTAGATAGTTTGATTGGTAGACTTATTTAATTTGAGATGAATAACTTTGACAATAATGTCTTACCAACTATTGGGTCTACATTCAAATATTCTATAAAAATAAGTAAATCAAGTCATAAACACACTATGAGAAATGACAATGAAAGTAGTGATGAACAAGAACTTGATGAAATTGAAGCACTAATGGCTAGAAGATTGCAAAGAGGAAAAGGCAGATACAAAGGTAAATTACCATTGGTATGTTTTAATTACAAATAAATTGGACACTTTGCTGCTAGATGCCCTAAAAAGAGAAAAGATGAAAGAAATAATGACACATCTTATGAAAAGAAGTCTGACTGAAGTGATGATCAAGACTACAGAAGCAACTGACACTCTAACATAAGAGAGAACCGAGACTACAAGGACAAAGGAAAGAAGGCTTGTTACCTAGTTGAGAACAAAGCTGAAAATACTGAAACCGAATCTGATGAAGATGTTGAGGTAGTATTTGTTTCTATGAAGGATGATTCATACAAAGAAGAAAGGTGTGTTGAAACTACACTCATATCTAAAGTTAGCAAAACTGATGTCTAGATTATTGATAGTGGTTGTACTCACCAAATGACTGGAGATAAGGAAAATTTTGAAACTTTTGAATATTATAATGGTGGTTCAGCTAGGATGGGTAACGACTTACCTTGTCCAGTTGAAGGTAAAGGAACCATCATGTTGAATAATTTGATCAGATGTGAAAATGCATATTGGGTGAACAAACTTAACTATAATCTATTGTGTTTTTCACAGCTAATTAATACAGGTCACCGATTTGCATTTGAGAACAAAAAGGCAAAGATCTATAATGGAACAAGAAGGTTGATCGGTACTGGTGAAAAAACAAAAGGTAACCTATTATATCTTGATAAGATTGAGACCACTTGTTTATTAGCTAGAAATGAAGACATTTGGTTGTGGCATAAAAGTTTATGTCATGTGAATTTTGACAACATGGTTAGGATAAGAAAGAAAAGAAAAGTAAGAGGCTTACTAAGCATGTCAAAATCTAACCATGTCAAGTGCAAGAATTGTCAAAAAGGAAAAAATGAAAAAGTATAGTTTCAAGAGAAAAACCTACACATCTAATGCTATTCTAGAGTTATTCCATACTGAATTGTGGGGATGAATGAGAACAAAGAGCTATTATGGTGATAGATACTTCATTCTATTTGTTGATGACTATTCTAGGATGATGACTGTCATGTTCTTAAAAGAGAAATTAGAAGCATTCAAGATGTTCAAATGGTATAAATATATAGTTTAAAAACAAAGTGGAAAATAACTAAAATGTCTAAGATTAGATAGAGGAGGATAATTGATTTATGGTGAATTCACTAACTTTTGTAATGAGCATGGAATTACAAGACAGGTTTTTGCACCAAGAACGACACAACAAAATGGGATTTCTGAAAGAAGGAATAGATCAATTGTTGATTGTGCCAAAAAACTAATAATAAAAAAAGGCATCATTCAAACATTCTAGAGAGAAGCTATAAGTACTGTTGTCTATACATTAAACCGAGTTCAATTGAAGAAAGACACCAATAAGACACCTTACGAGCTATGTTATGGATACACACCAAATGTAAGTTACTTCAAAATTTTTTGGAAGTCAATATTATATATTGAAAGATGATAGAAATGGAAAACTTGACTCCAAAAGTGATGAAGGAATATTTCTAGGATATTCTACCAAAATCAAAGCTTATAAATGTCTTAAAGAATCCTCTAACAAAATAATTGAAAGTGCAAATGTTAAAGTGGATGAATTTGCTAAGAAAAATTGTGAGGAAAGAAGAAAGGAACTAGAATATTACAATAGATTTGTCTATAGTGAAGAACCTGACACTATGCCCGAGCAATAGTGTATCACTACTGAGCGACAGAATAATGCAACCAAACGATAGGATGCACTCACCGAGAATCAGGAAAATGCTCACAATGTTGAACCGAGTGATGATGAAGATCAAAATGAAGGTCAAGATGATGATTAGAATGATGAACAAAGATTTGAACCTGTACTTTCTAAATATGTCAAAAAACACCAGCCACAAGACCAGATCATTGGAGACAAAAGAGCTAGAATGAGAACAAGAAGTAAGTCACTGGACACTAGATGTTTTATTTGTAATTTTGAGCCTAAATCTATTAATACTGCACTTGAGAGTCAATAATGTGTTAGTGATATGAATGAATATATTGAACAGATTGAGAAGAAAAAAACATGGACATTAGTACCTAGACCGAGTGAAAAAATGTCATTGGTACCTAATGGATATTCAGAAACAAACTGAATGAGAATGGAGAAGTCACAAGGAACAAAGCAAGACTGGTATGCAAAGGGTATGCACAAGAGGAAGGTATTAACTATGGAGAAACCTTTGCACCCATTGCTAGACTAGAATGAGTAAGAATTCTACTTGCTTATGTTGCTTTCAAAGGATTCAAAGTATACCAAATAGATGTAAAATCAGCATTTCTGAATGGATTACTAGAAGAAGAGGTATACATTGAATAACTTGAAGGATTTGTTGATCCTAACAAGAGGAACATGGTTTGTAGACTACACAAAGCCTTGTATGGATTGAAACAAGCACCAAGAGGATGGTATGAAATATTTCACTCTTATCTCATTAGTATTGGATTTATAAGAACAAGTGATAACAATAATCTATATTTGAAAGAAGATACTAATGATAAGATTCTGATTGTTGAGATATTTGTTGATGATATCATATTTGAAGGTAATGATATGTTATGCAAATCATTTGCTGATGAAATGAGAAAATAATTTGAGATATCAATGTTTGGAGAGATCAAAATTTTTCTTGGTCTACAGATTCTACTACTAGATGCAGGAATCTACATCACACAATCCAAATACATCAAAGAAGTTTTGAAGATATTCAAAATGGACGACTCCAAACTAGTTGGAACACCTATGGAAACCATATGCAAATTGACAAAGGAAGACAAGAAAACCGAGGTAAATCAAACCTTATACAGATCCATGATTGGCAAACTAATGTATGTTGTACACACAAGACCATATATGGGTAAAAGCACAATAATTTGTCACCCTTTTACAAAGGAAAAGGACGACAACACCAAAACTGTAAAACTTCAAGGGCATAAAATTCACATTTCTGTTGAGAATTTGAAGATGATGTAAACTAAT
>MU224826.1:2095947-2136476 GCA_018584345.1 Thuja plicata | reverse complement strand
ACATTTAAACAAACAAAAAAAAAAAAAAAAAAAAATAGGGGGGCCTACCTAATACTCGGCCGAGTAGTCACTGATCAGCCCCACATGCTTGATTCTAGCCCCTCAAAGTGCAAATGAGGGGCTAGCGGGGTTTTTTTAGTCTTTTAAAACAATAAAGATACTCGGCTGAGTACCTCTTGGCCGAGAGTTCTCTGCCACGCAGGCGCCACTCAGCGTCGTGTGGCGGCCACTATGACTCGGCCGAGAATGGCAAGAATCTGACCCCCAAAATGTCCCCAGGGGTGACAGATTATTGTGCATTTACCCATTAAGTAGCATTACTTGAGGGAACAAGTACAAGAGAAAGAAGTGATACTGGAAAATGTACAATCCAAAGAATAATTGGTAGACATATTCACAAATCCATTGCCAAAAGATACATTTGAGTACCTGAAGAATAGACTAGGGGTCTGACCCTTGTCTACTGGTCACTAAGCTGACTAGGAGGCTGCATCAGCCCACACATTATCAGAAGATCAATCATGTTGATGCAAGCTTAGAAATGGACTGCAATGACATATCAATACAAGAAGATACTTATCTTAACCACACAATAGAGATAGTGATTGGCTACTACAGAGCTGTATTGCTGATGGATAGAAAATTCAATTATATATTTTTATTTGGCATTGTTGTCAAATGGGAGATAAGTATTCAATGAAATATCCATCAAGGAAAAGTACATCCAAAGGGAGAGAGATATCCAATAATGAAATATCTATCAGGGAAAAGAACATCAGTCAAAGGGAGAGAAAAGATCACAAAAAGAAGTTTCTACAAAAGATGTGAGAAAGATTCAAAGAAACAAACATCCATCCAAGGCAGAGAATTGGAGGAAAGTTAACACTGCATATCTATCTATAAAAAGGAGAAGAGATTCTACAACAAAGGGAGAGATAGAATTAGAAGTTGCTACATCTATCCATTGAAGGGAATAGAGAAAGGGAAAGCACTCTGCAAGAATCAAATCTAAGCTAGAAGAGCTTACCGAGAGTCAGATATTTGAATTAGTTATAGAATAATAAGTTTGGTATGATATGTCATATTTCATATTGTGTTGATATTATGTTTCCATCAATGCCAAAGGGAGAGATTAATGAACTATAACTGATTGAATGTTTGAAGATAATAAGTTGAGGATCATCGAGCTGTAGAAAGTAAATGCGAGACATTAAATCAGTTAATGTATTGTATTATCATTGATGTCAACTTGATATAATCTGATTGGTCATATAAATATTGTCATAGAATTCAAGAAACCAAAGAGATAAAGTTTATATTATCGGTAAACATAAAAAGCCAGTGTACACCAAGTGACAGTAAACACCGATGGACAGTGCACACCCATGGACAGAGAACCCCGAGCACTCACAGTGTATACCGAGCACCGCAACACTGAGCATAACTGAAGTGGTCACCGAGAAGAATTGAAGTTGATGCCCGAGGACAACTAGACTCAATGATCGAGCAAACTAAAAGTCGATGACCGAAATCAACTATAGTTAGAAAAATGACAAAACACTTAGCTGACATGAGATATATTTACAGTTAACTGATTGATTGCTTTATTTTTATCGATCAGTTGAACTAAAGATTTAAAGCTAGTTTTATTCATATTTTTCAAGGAGAAATCTATGGAATAAAACTAAAGAAAAGCTTTAAAGATTAAATAAATGCATGGTGATATTTTTGGATCAAGAAGCAATCTACTTCAAGAATAAGGAAGACAAGGAGATTAAACGATGAAATTATGTCTATATAAAGAGACAAGTAATTCATTAAAAAAAGAGGAATGCTAAATATAATTCTGGTGAAGATAGAAGTCTTCATACAGATCTGATCATACAGGCTGAAGAATAGAGCCAAGAAATTTTCCAAACACCGAGAAACAGAAGCAAGAGCATTCACCGAGAAGAAAGAAGAAAGAAGAAAGAAGGGGAGAAAAGGAATTGAAGAGAACATTGATCAGATAGTTATTATGGATTAACAATAGATCTGAAAATCTACAAGTTAAAGTTGTATTGTTGAACAAATCATTTATTGTTTCAGTTTAACCATTGATTCAAAAAATCTCTTAACCGAGTGAGATTTAACCATCCTTATTGTATTGAGACACTCAAGAGTATCAAAAGTTTTTCATGTTGACAACATAGTGAATGATAGGTCAAATGATAAACTATTATTTTTAAATCCTCTAACAAGGTTGCACTTAACAGTGTGTTTGTAACCTTTAACAGGGTTGGCTCTTCACCGAACTCACTTTAGAAGAGTGAAAATTTTGGGTTACTGGTCTGAAATGGTTTTTCCCTTAATAGGGTTTCCACGTTAAAAATCCATGTTTCAAATGTGTATATGGTTAAATGCTTTGATGTTTTTCTTTACACATTACTAAAACAGGATTGATTGGTTAACACTAAGTTTAATTATTGCTGCTCGGTAAAGCTTAAAGAAAAGATAAATAGTATATTCACCGAGCAGTATATATTTGCTAGAATTACAGAAGGCATACATCTTGAAGGACTAAAAGATAACTAGAGGTTATTATATATGTGATATAATTTTTGGTTGGATTATTGGATTAATTTTTGAGGCCACTGACTCACCCCCCCTCTCATTTATTCTAACACAATGCACTGTGAACATTCATGCAACTCATGAATGAGGTAATAATTTTTTTGGGTAAATTTTTAATTGTTTAGTTGGATGATATTCTAATTTTTAGTAAAACATTGGAGGAGCATATTTGTAGGATCTTTGAGAAGTTAAGGGAAGAAAAATTATTGATTAACCTAAAGAAGTGTAGCTTTGTTATGAAGTAGTTAGTGTATTTGGGATTTGTTGTCCTAGTGGATGGTATTAAAATGGACCCAGAGAAGGTGAAGGATATCCTTTAATGGCCTAATCAAAGGAGTGTTAATTAGGTAATATCTTTTCATATTTTGGCTAGTTTTTATAGAAATTTTATCAAATATTTCAGTAGTATATGTGGCCCCCTAACTGAAACAATGAGAGGGGATAGAAAAGAGTTTAAGTGCATTTTAGAAGCAGAAAAGAATTTTGACATTTTGAAAAGAAAAGTTACAGAGCAACCTATTTTGGCACTTCTAGATTTTAATAAGGTATTTCAAGTAGATTGTGATGCTACTGGTAATGCTATTGGAGATTTTTGAGTTAGGAAGGTAAACCCATTGCTTATTTTAGCGAGAAGTTCAATGATGCCAAAATAAAATATTTTGTTTATGACCAAGAGTTTTATGCTATAGTTTAGGCATTTAGGAAGTGTAGAAAAATTATCTTTTTACTAAATATTATGTTTTATTTATTTATCATCAAGATTTATAGTATTTGAATAGTCAAGGAAGCTTTAATCAAAGGCATTTAAAGTGGGTTGAGTTTTTGCAGAGTTATATTTTTTTTTTAAGGACAGGAGTGGAAAGTCTAATAGAGTGGAAAATTTCCTGAGTAGGAGGCATAATTTGTTGAAAAAAATGAAAATTGAAGTTGTTGGGTTCCATGAACTCAAGAGTTTGTATCTAGAGGACCCCAATTTTCGCAAGGCCTATAGAGCTTGCATGGAGCCTATTACTTTAGATAGGAATAGGTGGTTGTATTTTATAATCCAAGATGAGATGTTATTCAAAGAAAGCCAATTGTGCATTCCAAAGAGTTCTATTAGGGAAAGCCTAATCAAAGAGAAGAAATTTGGAGGATTGGATGGACACTTTGGTTGAGATAAGACCATTTCTCTAGTTAGTGATCATTATTATTTACCACGATTGCAACAAGATGTTAAGAATTTTATGTAGAGTTGTAGAATATGTCAGATGACAAAAGGAACCAAGCATAACACAAGATTGTATCAACTATTACCTATACCAGAGATTCCATGAGACGATATTAGTATGGACTTTGGTCTTTGTTTATCAAGGAATCAAAGAGGACATGATTCCATTTTTGTAGTGGTAGATAGATTCTCAAAGATGACATCTTTTATTCCTTATAGGAAGACTAGTGATGTTTTTCATGTGGCAAAATTTTTTTTAGAGAAGTGGTGAGATTACATGGTCTTCTAAAAACTATAGTTTTAAGTTGAGACACTAAGTTTTTTGGATACTTTTAGAGGAAATTGTGGAAAAATTTGAAGACAAATTTGAAGTTCAGTTCAACACACCATCCACAGACTGATGGGTAGATAGAAGTGGTGAATATGAGTTTGGGGAACCTATTGAGATACTTAGTAGGAGATAAACCCAAGGTGTGGGATCTGATTTTACCACATGAATAATTGGCATAAAATAATTTGGTCAATATGAACATTGGTAAATTGCCATTCCAAATTGTATATGGAAGTGGTTTCTAAAACGCTTCAAAGTTAAGCAAGTTGAACAATGGAGAAAAGAGTAGTGCCAAAGTTGAATACTTTGCAGAACACCTAAAGATTTTGCATGAAGAGGTGAGAAAGCATATTAATAAGATGAATATTCAGTACAAGAGGTATATCAAAAGAGGAGATATAAGGAATTTTATATTGGTGATGAAGTCATGGTTCATTAGTGAAAAGAGAGGTTTCCAATAGGAACATATAATAAGTTGAAGATGAATAAATTCAGCCCATGCAAAATCCTGAAGAAGCGTGATTTTGTAAATGCTTACGAGGTAGAGTTGCCAAGCGTACTTAACATTTCACCTATGTTTAATATTCAAACTTGAAAAAATAACACATGAAGGCAGTTTTCTAGATGAAATAATGGAAGCACGGTGGAATATTCTGGCACCTACTTTAGATAAGGAGGAGATAAAAGACATCTTGGATAGTCAAGTGGAAATATGCACAAGAAATAAATAATATGAAGAGTACTTGGTCAAATGGAAAAGAAGGCATGTTGAAGATTCTTTATGGCTATCAAAAGCAGAGGTTAGCCACCTTGGTTTTCCTCTAAATACCTGAGATGTGACAAGGTCACTTCTCAAATTTCCCCAGGTATTTGACACAAGAGCATCTAGGTTGTAAGAGGAATCTTGTATCAACCCAAAAAAAATGTTGGTTAGTTGTTAATAAGGATTATTTTGGGCAGAGTTACTATTTTTGGCAAGGTCACTATTTTTAGTAAGTTATCAATTTTGCATGAAATCTTTCATAGACCTTCTAATCAGTGAAATGAAGTTGTTAGTGAAGGAACTATCCCAATATCTTGTGGCATTTGGGAAATATTAAATTTTTTAAGGGAAATTTATTCAATAAAAACTTCACATACCTTTTTTAGGGTCTTAGAAGCCCCATATCAAGTTGACAGGGCTGCATCTTATAGATCTTATAGAAGATTGTAGATCTCTTCGTGATCTTTTCGACATGATGGATGATAATAGAAAATCCAATGATTGGATTCAAATATATGTCCTCTAGAAGTTGTGCTATTTTAGGAGAGAAATTTTTTTTTGTGAAATACTCTAATGAGTGCCAAAACCCATTTTGGGCCATTTTTGGTTATATTCTCAGCATATTTCAATGTAGGGAAAAATAATATAAAAGTGGTTGGCCTCAAAAGGGGGGGGGGGGTATTACTCCATATGAGTTTGAAGCTTATCATTAGTATAAAAATTCCTAGTCAATAATAGAGTCAAAGACAGACTAGTCGGTAATGATAACTGAGTAGCAGAGTTAACCGAGAGCAGTATACACCGAGCACCGAGATACGCTGAGTACTGAGGAAAATATTTACCGAGTAAACTAATAGTTACATAGAATTTTTTAATGGAACATCAATCTAGGTAACAACTTTTTTCCGATCTGGATAACGGTTTACAATGATCGAGGAGGACATTAATTAAAAATGCAATCATTAATTGTTTATGTTTCATATGTATAGATGATCAAGGAAAATTTTATACACCATTGATCTTAGGTTTTCTAAGATATTGTAAAACCCTAACTTGGTCAAGAAGTTTGATATATGTAAGGATAAGATGTTATTTTTGTAAGTATGATGATCAAATTATGATCAATTAGCCGCCGCACTAAGGACATTAGAAGATTAGACAAGGGTTTTAGCACAAGGATTTCGTTGAAGCATTCAGTTTTCAAAATAGAGACAAGGCTACCGAATAGTATAGAAGATATTATCAGTCACAACAAGGTGATAAGTTTATTGTACTTAAAGGATCTTTTATCCACAATATTCATATTTTATTTTTTAAGATCGTAATTTTGTTACTCTCTAAAAATTGTAACAAACCCAAAATCTCCTAACATGATAGACTTAACTATCTTCCCCTAAATATCTTAATAGAGTGCACACATACATTGTGTTGCAAAATCCTCACATGAGGTAGATCTAATCAATCTTATTGTTACTCCTAACAGGGTAAGGTCACCAGAAGTGATCAATCTTTGTAAGCTCTAACATGCTACTTTATTACTACAGTAGTGAAGCTTTGTGGGTCTCATCCCCAGCACAATTTTTATATTCTAATGAGATACCAAAATACATGTGTTATGTGTACTTAATTTTCATAAATGTTTTATTGTTTTGATTACATACATTTAAATTTCAGCAATGACATTTCATGTATGGTAAAAGAAAACTACACAGTTGGTTATTACAGTTTATGATTACAAAGATTTGTTTGAAAAATTTTATAGGGAACTAATTCACCCCTCCCCTCTCAGTACACACCTTTCTATCATTCCCAAAATTGGTATCAGAGCTAGTTCTCTTATTTAGAAATTTTAATCATTGAAGAGAAAAGATCTTAAAATGGAAAGGTATACGCTTGAGAAAACTATTGAGAATCAGAAATTGCAGTTGTAGATCTACATTGAACAATAAAAAGAAGCCAAGGAGAAACTAAAGGAGATGTTGGTTAAGAGAAAAGATATGGCATATCATTATAATGAGATTGATTATCAGGAACAAGAGATACATGACCCATTTGATACATCTAGATCTGAATCTGGTAGTATATCTAATGTATCTGAAGGAATCATATCAAAACTATCTGAATGAAACCAACAACTTACTGAACAATTAAAAGCACTGCAGATAGGTTAAGATACACAAATAGTTAGAATGGTTGAAGTCTTAAATGATGGAAAGAAATTTGAACAAGATAGAAATGTGGTTGTTAATGACAGAAGACAAATGACTAAATATCTACAAGAGAAAGAATTTTAAATAATGATACTTACCAAACATTCCTTTGAGATCACCAATCAAATGGTTGCTATGAGTCATGAGGCAAACCGAGTGAATATTGAACTTACTAGAAAATTGGAAGATATTAGTGAATTAAAAGAAGAGAATGAAAAAATGAGAAATGAAGTGAAGATTATACAACAACATAATGAGATGATTAAGAGATCTGAAGAAAGTACTAAGAGGATGGATGAATTTATGAACAGTCAAAGGAGACTTAACAACAATACTAGTTTAGGGTATACCGAGCATGGAGAATAATCAAATCAAGATGAACAAAGGAATTTATACACAAATACGAAGCCTAACAAACTCTCATGCCATCATTGTGGAAAACCAGGCCACACATCAAACATTTGCAGAAGCAAAGCAAAAGGTATTTCTAGAAACTCTCCTAAATTCAATGGTAATTGTTATAACTGTAACAAGCATGGGCATCAAGAGCATGAATGAAGATCTAAGTTGAATAAACCACATAAGAAACCTTGCATGGAAAAACATTTTCACACTTGCAACATGCATGGTCACACATCACAAGCATGCAGGACTAATATGAAGTACATCTAGAAACCAAAAGGAAAAGAAAAAGCATTTCAACCGAGAAGACAAGGTAATGCATATGCTTGGGATTATAAAACTTGGGCTAGTTGCACAACATGTGGTAGATATAAACATATTGCATCTAACTGTATGAGATAATGGAGAACTAAATCTAGAAATTGGTCAAACTCTGGAATGGCATGCACACACTATCAGAAGGTCAGTCACTTAAGTAAAGATTGCAAAAACCAAGTAATAGATTGAAAAGTTATATCTTACATCAGTTCCTCATATTAATTGTATGAATGTCAAATTAGCATGACTTAAGATGCACTATGGTATTATATTTTTGATAAATTTGAACTAGTTGAGTCAGTTAATCTGTACCGAGTAAGAAATTCCATTTGGTGAACATGTGAGAGACAACTGGGTTGCTGAGTCAACCGAGCATATGTTGTACTCACCAAGATGAGGTATCTTTAGTGTCAACCAAGTGATTTGTTTTTTGACTGAGTGGTTGTTGATGAGCATTTATTGCACCAACTAAAAGCATTTTGATATAAATTTGAGGGAAGTGAACTCATTTGTTCACACAATGATCCAAGAGAAAAGAAAACAGATTAAGAGAGAATTCACAGTGGAGCATTTCGAATCATTTCACAAAGGTTCAAAGCATATTCCAAGAATTTGAAGGTTATATCATGTAAGCATTTGTACTTACCGATCTGTCTGTGATTTTTTCATTGGAAGCCCTAATTTGAAAAACACAATGGCATCTTCGTCTCAAACCATGAAAGAAAAGAGTGACAAAAGCAAGAAGGTAATTCTGATCAGGAATTTGACATGCACTGAACCCAACTACAAATTTCATCCAGATATTGTTGCACAACCTGATGACAAAGGCGCATTCTATACAATACTGCCTAGGGTATTACTGGTTCATGATGTAAGAGCATACATTCATTGCAAAATTGGTGAAATAGGTGATTTTGAGTTCATCACAACATATCAAGAGCTTAACACTAATGGGAAACTAAAAGATGATCACACGCACCTGGAAGTAAAAGGGTTAACTAATGCCCTATATTTCTTGAAGTAATTCAAGACTTAATGGATACACATTATATTGAGATGAGTACACGATGGTAAACTATGGCTAGATGAACCAAAGAAGATCAGTAAAAATCTTATACATGTAGTAACTGGATATCTGACAACTGACAAAACAAAAGCCCTAAGGCACCCACCCAATAAAAAATCAAGAAGTTAATAGGAGCCGAGTGGGACGGTAGAGGTCTAAGGATCAACACCATTAGCAATTGTGAATTAAGATTTGGCACATATGATGAAGCTAAAACAAGAATACAGATTGGACATTAAGTAGAGAAGATGGGAAGAAAGAAGACCAAAATTGTCAAGACCTTGAAAAGGAAATTTGATATCACTGATGAAGAACTTGATAGATCAGTTGATGATACTGATGAGAAGACAATAATCAGTGAAGGATAAGAAAAGGATATAGAGAGCACCGAATCAGATGAATCTACACCTGAAATACAAGAAGAGGCACCTGAGGCCAAGAAGGGAAAAGGCACAAAGGGTGAGACTCCACCAAGGACAAGAACAAGATCAATGACAACACATTCGCCACCTTTGAAGAAAGGAGTTGCTAAAATAATTAGATCCTCACCAAAATATACTTATCAAACGAGGAATTCTAAGGCTACCACCGAGACCCCAATACTAAGACAAAGGAAAAGGTATCTTATAGAAAAAGATGACAAGGATGATTCTGATGATAACACTGATCAATTCAAGGTTGTAAATAATAAGGTACCACAGAGTATTGATTAAGTAGTAGAAACAATAAGGTCAACTAGGAGATTAGGACATCTGAAGCTACAAGCTTATCCAAACTTGACAACTAAGAATTAGGATAAATTGGAAGATGCAATGATAGGTATGATGATTACTTTTAGAAAATTTCCTATAGATTTTTCTACATACATACCAAAAGAACTTTATGACAAAATATCACCTAGATGGACTTATGCATTAAAAATAAAGAAACAGATGAGAGAAGCAACACTCACTGTACTTAAGGCTGAATACACAGTTGAACAGATTGATGACATAGTGAGACATCATGAAAAACAATTTCCAAAGAAATCTAGAGCACTCAATATACTTCAAGGGAAATTGAAAGAAGTTGTTAAAGAGAGTACTATGATTTGGAAAAATTTGTTGAGTCCACCCAAGCAAACAGAGGACATTGCATCCACATTCGATATCGAGGGACATTGACTGATTACCAAGACAACTAATTTTGAAGATGCAATTGTTGCCAATGTGTTGGACGATATTCTTGAGCTACTGACAAATCTTGGACAGACGGATGTCACTATTATTGACATAACTGAAGGAGATCCTAATGATGCAGCAAAGGAAGATGAAGTTATCATCGGAGCTACCAAGAACCTCGAAGGAAAAGATACAACCGAGGTCTCCTGAGCTATGGTACCAGTTAATATTCCCATACTAGTCCAAGAAATTGATATTGAAATTGAAGCATCAAAGGTTACACCCGAGCAGGTCACAGATACACAAAAAGACAAGGGTGAAGAAGGTAAAGAGACTAAGCAAAGTGGAGATTCAAAATAGTGTGATGAACAAAAAGATACCACTAATGTGATAGAAAAGGCTGAATACAACATAAAGACAATGGTAGCCACTTATACTACTGACACAAGATCTATAATCGAGCTACCAAAACAAGTCATCACACCCACCGAGCTACCAAAGCCAAATATTGAGCACAAGGCTCTACTTTTATTGACACGATCTCTTACCTCCAATGTCCATGAAAAGAAGAAGAAAAAGAAGAAAGTGAGAAAGGGTCTAGTTACACTTGATGAAATCATTTACATACCCGAATGTGACTCGAAGACACTTGATCTTGAAACACTACAAAAATATGGAGAGATTTGTACCCAAAAAGTAGCTTAAGACAAGTTGAGGTTAGAACACAATAATGCACAGGTGCTAGAAGTAGCTAAGGAGATCTTACTGCAAGTTGTTCTTGATACACAGATTGATGAATTTGCCCCAATCATTGATTAAATTTCACTTCTCACTGAGGTAATAAATGATCCCGATGGTGATGCCGAGAAGAAGTTAGAACAAAGAGAAGAAAAAAATATTCAGTACAAGCTTACTAAAAATATTAGCCAAGCAGTGGTAGTTAACAAGGTAACACTCTCAAAATATGTAACAAAATTAGAAACTGTTATTACTCACGCACTTAGAATTCTGCAGAAGTTATGCACACTAGATCACTTCACTACTGAGCTTAGTGAAAAGATAAATAAATTAGATGATGATCTAAAGTATAGTCCAAATCATCTCACAACTAAGCAACATGCATTTCAAGTGCATTATTCCAAGTTTATTCACACACAACGATTGAGACTAAAATTGAAGAAGGAAGAAAACTTGATAAGAGATCAACTAACCAAGCTTCAAGCCGTGTTACTACCACATTTAACGGTGATGCAGAAGTATTTGACAGAGGAAAAATATTTGGTTGCCACCCCTAAGCTATTAGTCACTGAGAGCATATATGACATGCATGCTCAACTAAACTTGGAATAGTTGACCCTCAAGCACTTAGAAGAGGAATGGGAGAAACTCGTGGAAAATCTCCAGAAGACCCATCCCAACATTTTTGACAAGTTGTAAGTTATTTCTTTTTTTCATTAATTTCAAAAAAGGGGGAAACATATGTATACTATATCTATGCATACCGAGAGCATGTACAAAGGGGGAGTTACTAGTATGAGTTACTGTGTATACTATATATATAAGTTTTTGATACTAATGCCAAATGGGGAGAATGTTACTCCATATAAGTTTGAAGGTTGTTATTAGTATAGAAATTGTCAGTCGGTAAAAATTTAAAGATAGACTAGTCGATAATGATCACCAAGCAACAGAGTTAACCAAGAGTGGTATACATCGAGCACTGAGATACACCGAGCACCGAGATACACCAAGCACCGAGAGACAGTATTTACCGAGTAAACCAGCAGTTACATAAAATTTTGTAATGGCACATCAATTTCTAGGTAACAACTTTTTGCCGAGCTGGATAATGGTTTACAATGATTGAGGAGGAAATTAATTACGAATACAATCATTAATTGTTTATGTTTTATATGTATATATGATCAAGGTAAATTTTGTACACCGTTTATCTTAGGTTTTCTAATATATTGTAAAACCCTAATTAGGTTAAGAAGTTTGATATACGTAAGGATAAGATTTTATTTTTGCAAGTATGATGATTGAATTATGATCAAGTAGCTGCCGCACTAAGGACATCAGAAGATTGGAAAAGGGTTTTAGCACAAGGATTTCATTGAAGCATTCATTTTTCAAAACAGAGACAAGGCTACCGAATAGTACAGAAGGTATTATCAGTCACAACAAGGTGATAAGTTTATTGTACATAAATGATCTATTATCCACAATATTTATAT
Organism: Thuja plicata; assembly: GCA_018584345.1. Taxonomy (NCBI): domain Eukaryota; kingdom Viridiplantae; phylum Streptophyta; class Pinopsida; order Cupressales; family Cupressaceae; genus Thuja; species Thuja plicata. Next base: position 2,124,166 of record MU224826.1, on the reverse strand, counting down.
TTTATTTATTCATATCACAATTTTTTTACTCTCTAACAATTGTATCAAACCCAAAATCTCCTAACAGAGTATACTTAACCATCTTTGCCTTCTCTTAACAGGGTACACACATAAATTGTGTTGCAAAATACTCACACGAGGTAGATCTAATCAATCTTATTGTTACTCCTAATAGGGTAAGGTCACCAGAAGTGATCAATATTTATAAGCTCTAATAGGTTACTATATTACTGCAGTAGTGAAGCTTTGTGGGTCTCATCCCCACTGTAGTTTTTACCTTCTAACATGGGTTTTTTGCGATACTAAAATACATGTGTTATGTGTACTTAAGTTTCATGAATTTTTTATTTTTTTGATTACATGCATTTACATTTAAACAATGACATTTCATGTATGGTGAAAGAAAACTACACAGTCGGTTATTACAGTTTATGATTACAAATATTTGTTTGAAAATTTTTTAAGGGTACTGATTCACCCCTCCCCTCTCAGTACACACCTTTCTATCATTCCAACAAGGGGTGTTACATTTTCTATAACCTTCTAGGGTGGTTAAAATTCCAAATATAAAGAAGACCAATGAGGTTATCGGAGCTAGTCATGCATATAGTTGCTCTAGTTTGTAGATTATTGTAATGCAAATGCCCATGTGGTTGTAGCATGTTATTATTCTGAATGTTGTAAAGTCAATTCATTGAAGATAATAGAAAGAAAGTGTTTTTGTTCTTGTAATTTTATTATTTATTTCTCTACAGTTTTGTGTGTGTTTGGGTAAGTAAGGGGAGTACCCTTCATCATTAAACCATCTTACAAAGTTCATTACCAAATAAATTTTTTATAATTATTTCATTCTTACAAATGAAAAGTTTCATTATAAACCAAGGATGTGTAATACTTCAATAATTCACATAACTAGGTTGTTCCATGAGTTTGGAAAATAGCATAGAAAGATCATGCATTGATCTTCCTTTTCTATATTTACACCCATGGATTGTAACTAAGTTTTTGAATGCATTCAATTTCTTAGCCATAAAATTCAAACCAACCATCTTCAAAGTGTACAACTTATTTTGTAGTTTTGAATCTTCTTAGCTATGGATTTATTTTGGTACAAGTCTCCCACATTTCCTAGAGGACTTTTGTCACATTCAAAATATTAAAAAATATATAATAACATAAGATATTTAATTAAAATCCTAAAAATGCTTCTTTCCTTTCTACTCTTGATATTCCTCAATCCCCGAAGATATTTGCAATTTATTTGGATCTAGATGCTATATCCCATAGATCTTGGTCTATGATAATATCTTCTAACTTGAGGTTCCACAACTCATAATTAGTATTGGTAAACATTTCCATCTTTAGTATGTGCATTATCTCCATATTCCCTAAATAAGTATTATCTTTATGTACACTTCTATCAAAAGATTAGTACACCTAAGCTGGCCAAGTTTTGATACCAAGTGAAAGGAAGCTAAAGTGTTGAAATACATCTGACACTAAAATAAGTTGAAATATAACTTGATAAAATGTGACGTAACCTAATTTTTAGGAAAAGTGATACAATGAAATCATTCACTATTATACAATGATATATCCCAATTTAAATTTATTGAGAATAGCTTAACATGTTAGTCAACGATTATATTGGTTACAAGTACAATACAAGTAAGGATTCTTCATAATATACATTACCAACACTTATATTTAGAGTAATATTAGTATTATGGGTGTGTGCACCAAGTTGTGGACCAAAAAGGGGGGTATAAGTGGACACATTTTTTCTGAAATCGGGTAAACCTGATCTTGGAACAGGCGTTTGAGGGTCATGCACTCAAAATAAGAAGATGTGTAAAAAATAAAAATTGTAGTACTCTGAATCTAGTTTCCAAAAAACTAATGTGTTTTAAAAATAGATAATATTAAAAGGGTCAAACCTCATGTGCATGAAAACATGTTCCTATTTTTTTGGAAAAACATAACATAGTTGTTTCTGTGCGTGTTACAAAAGGTATAGTTATATTCAGTATTTTTTAAATCCCTTTTTTAGGATGATAGGTAAGAGTAAGATCTAGAAGTTTTGTATTTTTTTGTAATTTTTTGATTAGTACTTTTTTTTCTGTGATTTTTTGAAGTGATCGCATCCTGAAAATTTGGTACCTATTTGTGCGCTAGGCATAACTTGCATCAAAATAATCAAAAAATGAAATTTTTTTCTTTAAAGTGTATAGAATCAAGTGTAGAACAATAATATACAATTTATCTTTAATTTTATTAAGTATATCAAAATTTATTAAAAAAATGGTAGACATATGTTTGTGAGGACAATCAAGACACTAGTAAAGAAAATTAAAGTTTACTATGCTAATGTTATCCAAAAATAGAAAAAATTATATGGTTAGAAAGCTAAGAAGATGTATGAGATTATGGTGTAAATTATAAAGATACCCAATTAACAAATTGCAAACCTGATGAAGATAAAGTTGAGAATTCATCTTACACGATGAAAAAATGTCTTAAAGAATAAAAATGGTGGGAAAATGAGCCTCCAAGCCTTTGGGTCATTTTCCAAAGCTCTTCCCAAGCCATAACTTGATTGGGTTTCTAAATTTCAAATAACTCGATCGGGTTATGAAAAGAAAAAAGTACTTCAAAACCCGATCGGGTTTTGAAGAAGTAAAACTTTCTCCATAACCCGAGCGGGTTTTGAAGAAACTAAAATAGGCTTTACTCTGGAAGCCATAACTTCCACATACGGAGTCCGATTGACTCCATTCAAAAAGCGTAGGAAATATATTGAGACGATCTAACACATTAATAACCTATGACCATCTTTAGGCACCAAAATGTTTTCCACCATCCATTTGAATCAAGTAAGGTATAAAATAGGCACTCATTATTGCCCATACATGCAACACATAGGAAAATCAGTATGCTCTCACTCTCTCTCTGAATATGAGAGAGAGAGAGAGAGAGAGAGAGAGAGAGAGAGAGATGCATTTTAATATCCATAACCCGATCAGGTTTTGAATAAACTAAAATAGGCTTTTCTATGGAAGCCATAACTTCCACATATAGAGTCTGATTGACTCCGTTCAAAATGTGTAGGAAAGGTCTTGAGACGATCTAACTTTTTATTAACCTATGATCATATTTAGGCATCAAAATTGTTCCTACAATCCATTTGAATCAAGTAAGGTATAAAATAGGTACTCATTATTGTCCATACATGCAACATATAGGAAAATATGAGCTCTCTCTCTCTCTCTCTCATATTATCTCCCACTCCCAATATGAGAGAGAGAGAGAGAGAGTATGAAGAAGAAAAAATATTCATTTTATTCTCCATAACCCAAGCAGGTTATGAAGAAACTAAAATAGGCTTTTCTTTCGGAAGCCATAACTTCCATATACAGAGTCCGATTGACTCCATTCAAAAAGTGTAGGAAATTTTTTGAGATAGTCTAACACATTATTAACCTAAAATCATCTTTAGTCATCAATATTTTTTTCCATCCATTTGAATCAAGTAAGGTATAAAATAGGTACTCATAATTGCCCATACATGCAATGTATAAGAAAATAAGTATGCTCTCGCTCTCTCTCTGAGAGAGAGAGAGAGAGAGAGAGAGAGAGCATACTAATTTTCCTATACATTGCATGTATGGGCAATAATGAGTGCCTATTTTATACCTTACTCGATTCAAATGGATGGCAAACAAAATGTTGATGCCTAAAGATGATCATAGGTTAATAATGTGTTAGATCATCTCAATATCTTTCCTACACTTTTTGAATGGAGTCAATCGGACTCTGTATGTGGAAGTTATGGCTTTGAGAGTAAAGCCTATTTTAGTTTCTTCAAAACCCGCTTGGGTTATGGAGAAAGTTTTACTTCTTCAAAACCCAATCGGGTTTTGAAGTACTTTTTTCTTTTCAAAACCCGATAGGGTTTTGAAGTACTTTTTTCTTTTCAAAACCCGATCGGGTTTTGAAGTACTTTTTTCTTTTTAAAACCCGATCGGGTTATGGCTCGGTTACCAAGCCTAGAACAATTTCAAATTTTCAATAACCCGATCGAGTTATATGAAATTTGAATTTTTTTTAAAGATGTGTCCACTTTTTTGGTCCACAACTTGGTGCACACACCCTTATACCAATAAATATATAAAAAAAAATAGTATGAAAATTCCATCCCAAACACCCAAAATAATTTGTAAAACCACTAAAGAAGAATAAAAAGATCACATTAACTAATACCAACGAAAAGTGCTGCTCAAACCCTCTAGTAAAATTCTAACACTCAAATACCAAGAAGTGTCCTTAATATTAATTATAATATATTACTTGCATCTATCATAAAATATCATGTAGTTATCCTCCCATCTTTCTTAATGATATGTCATAAGCTAGTGAATATTTTTTCTCGACATGTGTAATACACTCTTACAACTCTCTTTTGTGTCATTTATATTCCTACATTTTTTTTATGTGAAAGAGAGAAATTCATAACCTTTGATCCAAGATGTTGATTGATCCAATTTTAAAAATTGAATATTTCAAAGAGGTTTGTGTGATTAAAATATCTACGCATTTGTTTAATTAGCGCATGAGGATATATTAAGATTAGTTTGTCTCAAAATAAATTCCCTCAATTAATTTTTTTGAATTAGGCTTTCTTGTGAACACATGTCAAATAGAGCACTTGATATTCTTTCCCTGAATTGAATATTATAGGAAAGATCTTGGTTAAGTCACATTAATTTTGAGACCCATTATTTCCAATACATGTAACTTTTCTAATAGGGGCACATGACATAATTTATCATCTATTTCAAATTTATATCTAATTTCCTACCATTGCTCATAAACATAGTATTCTTGGTCTTTGAAGGAGCTCATTCAAGATGTTTCCAACATGTCTCTTTTTTGTGCCTATACATACATGCATATTATGGGAGAGAAAAGATTAGTGAACTAAATAAATAAATAAAAATAATTATCTAATTAATAGAGGAATTATGGTAAATAATTAAATAGAGAAAATATTTATTTAATTAAGGATAATTTTAGGTGTCTACAATTTGCATATAAAGCTTTAATGGAGAGGATATGATAGATACTTTGAACCAATATATTGCACAAATGGATGTGTATTCCAATTTTCACAAAATTAGTCCTTATCAAAATGTCTCTTTTAAATGGCTAAATCTATCAAGACGTGCTCTCATATGATATGAAACATATGTCCTTTCTTTCCAAATATTGTATGTGCCATCAATATGAAAGTGGGATGATAGTAGTTAGATACTTAATAATATATTTACTCTATTTGTCATGAAGAAGAGATAACCATTCAATGACACTAGACAAAAAGTAGAGTGAAAGTGTATAGTCTAGCACATTATTAAATTTAGCAAGCAAACAAGTAAGTTGGGAAAATAATTTATGGACTGGACATTTCCATGAGGCACATGTGTGAGTTATTTGAATAGATCAAGAGGCTTTCATTGATTGCTAAAATCAAGTATATATAGAAGGCTTGTGTGTCATTATTTGAAGGTACACAATAAAATAAGCATTTTTCCAACATGTTTTTGATTAAGGAAAACATGTTTTGATGGGTTCCTGAAACCCTACAACTGAAAGAAAAGAGAACTAAAGCATATAAGCATTACTAAACATCCAACATAAAGCAGGCATTTCTAGCAAAACAATCTAAACAACAGAAAGCCAGGATCGCATATCGAAAAAACCAGGAACAAAAACCAGGTGGTCAGTTAGGCAATGTCTCTGAGAATCTCCGCCGCCTGTATCTCTAGCTCAGTCATTCTCCCAGCAGCTTCTCTGAGTTTGGCCAGCTCCTTGTCAGCTTCCTGATCTGCCTTCTGCTTGGCTTCTTCTCCCATTCTTTTCGCATTTTCTTATTCTGGAAGTTGATCACTGTCTCTGTGCATCTGCTTATCCTCTTTGTTTTCTTTTGTTCTTGAAACTTGTCAGTGATAACCTTAATGTTGTCATTTGAGGCTTTTAAAATGTTGTAACTTTTCTCTGCAATTTTCACCATTAAAGCTTCAATGCTTTCAATCCTATGCTTCTTTTCCGTCACTCTACTGTCCAGCTCTCTATCCTCTCCTATATTCTTGTTGTTGTTGATTACGCGTTCTTTTTCCATCCTGTCCATCCTTCTTTTCAGCTCAACTATTTCATAGTAGGTCCATTTCATTGATCTGTAGCTGTCAATGGCGCTATTTTTTGCATTATTCAGCACATCCATTTGAGGATCTTCCCTCGCATTGTCGCTGAAAATCACCAGAGCAGGATCAATGAGTTCTTCCATCTGTATTCTGCCCTCTTAGTTTTCCTTAACTAGGGTCCTTACTAATTCTCTCTTTATGCCCATTTTGGCAGAGACCGAGTCAAAATTTCTCCAGACAACCTTTTTGTTTTTGCCTGTGATACTGTAGGTGTAATGGTCTTCTCCATACTCTGCATACCCTTAGCTGTTGTCATCCACTTCTTTCTCCTTCCCCTGATTCTCCTCTTCCACAACTCTCTCTTCTTGAATTTCTTCCTGACTTGCCGACTTCTCCTCCTGGGTTTCCACTTTTACCCTTTTTGATCTCGTGACCCTCTTCCCCGAGCTATCCTCCTCATTTTGAGTCGGTATCTTGATTGTGATCTTCCTCTTTTTATCCTTCTTCCCTTTCTTCTTAATTTCTCTTTCTTCTCCCGAGCTCTCATTCCCCATTTCCACGCCTTCCTCATTTTCGTTGTATTCCCTATCCGAAGAAACCTCTATGTGATGTTTGCTTGTCTCCTCTTTTACTCTATTTTTCCTTTTCTTTGTCTGAAGAGGTTCCTCCTCTTCAGTCTTAGAGTGCATCTCTCTACTGTCCTCTGTGTTTGAGGGGATGTAATCCTCCTCCGAACCATCCTTAGAATTACCTTCCTCCATACTTTTAATTTCCTTTCCCAGAGTGCGAGATTTGAAATACTCATAAATTAAAAGTTATAGGCCCTCATGGAAGGTCGGATTGCTTATGTGTTTCTCCTTATAGTCATTAATGTTATCATTAATAGACGAGTAAAGGTAGAAAGGGATGGAGACCTTTGCCTCATACCTGAAGTGGTTGAGAAGCACAAAATGGTGAGTGCTGATGCGGTCGAATCTGGTATCCAGCGAGATGTATTTGATTCTTGCCCTCAACACAAAATGCCACAGAGGTTTGATGGAGTTCGGGTGGTAATACGTGCCCTTCTTTACTAGAGCGCGCTTTTCATCTTCATTTTTAACGAACTCCGTCAAAGCTTTGCTGGAAATTTTTTTGTCCCTATAAAATTTCTTCCCAATTATGGGAATGTCAGTCACCGCCAAAACTATTTCCTCAGTCACCATGAAAGTGACCCCATCGATTTTCACCTTCCCTTCATTCCAGCTCTTTACCATCATATTGGTAACAGAGGGCTTCCACCCATGAAGACGATCAATGTAAGTGGACACTTCACCCTTTTTCAAGATCTCCCAGACCTTTGATCTCCTGCGCCATTTTCTGGCTTCTCTCTCTGGTTCTCTCTTGTGCCTTTCTCCTACCATATCTGCAATTTTCCTATTGCCTCTGTTTCTGGTGTACTTCTCACTTAGAGCTCTCTGTTTCGTAATGAAATTGGTTTGGAGTTTTGAGAGACTTCTTTTTGTTTCATAAATGCTATAATTGATTAGCTGCCTCCAAGTGTGCCGACAGGGCCTTAAACTGATAATCCCATCGTATCTCTCGTACTTGCACATCCTGCGGGGATTTTTATTCCAACATGTTGCCCATGGGGGCTTTTTGTTAAAAATATTTTTATTTATGTTGGTATATTGGACTATGGCTCCAAGGTAAACATTTTAGTAGTTTATAGTTAGTTGTTAGTTATAGTTGTTGATATATTGTTGGTCTATGTTTTAGTTGTTTTATGTTTTGTATTAGATATAGCTTATAATCTACTAATGGACTCTCATAGTTTTGACTCTAACATGTTGTTGATCTTTGTTGATAGTTTTTATGCCCTCGGGCTGTAATTGTGTAAGAGAAAACACACTTGTTTTATTGTTATTTAATTTAAAAAAACATAGATTAAACAAATATGATAAATTTAAAATATTTTCGTAAATACATATTTGAATATTAATGAAATACAATTGAATTTAAAACATAGAATGTATGATAATTAAATAATGTATAATAATATCCATATAAAACCTAGATCTTACATCATTCAAATCATAGTATTGAACAAGAATGTTCTAGTAAATAACTACATATCTATGTATTGTGTGAAAAAGCTAAGTGTAGCCCGATAAACAAGGAGTAATTGTCTCTTGAATAAAATGCACAAGGGATGCCCACATGGCTGGATTCTGCTGTACACGAGAAAAACCAGAATTGTTCAAGAATGTTTGGAGACAACTTTTACGCGCAAAGGTTTGATAGGCCATATTAAAGTTTTACTTTCTTATACAAATGAAGACAAAACATCATTCAAGAAAGAATATTATAACACTTGCAAAAATATCTTTTATCATTCAAATGAGAAAGTGGAAGTCTATATCAATGTGACTTTTTTGTTGCATTCGAATCTCACTTTCCCTTGCTAAATATGACTCACGGATGCTTAGTAATTATCATTTTAACTTAATGGGAGACATAATAAATATGAATATGATTATAATTGGTTTGCAAAGAGAAATATTTAATTTTAGTTCCACTCTATTTAATCATAGAATCTTATTATAAGAAATTATTGGATTGTTTTATATGTATTTTTTATGTAGAAGTTTGTTTTGTGTTGTTATTATGAAGTTGCTTAGTATATTTGTTGTTTAATTAGTTTTGATTAAAATTATGAATTGAAGTTTAGTTTTGATTAAAATTATGAATTGAAGTTTTTTATTTATTTTTTGATAGGTAATCGGTCGAAACTTGAGAGTATTTTTTAATTTATTATTATTATTATTATTATTAAGCTGATTAGATTTGAGTCAAGGACCTCCCAATTAAGAAGCTCACAACTTACTACTGTGATGTAGGCTTCTGCCTAAAATCATGAAATTGCTTAGTATATAGAAATAATTAAGCATTTTTATATGAAAGTCATATGCCAACAGAGATCTATACATAAATGTCTATGAACACTAATAAATTCATTTATTATGTGATTAGACCATAATAAATTGCATAACTTCTTCTATTCATTTTATATTTTGTTATATTTATTGTTCTAATGTTTAACATTTCATATTATATTAACAATCACCTATATTGTAAAATAACACAATGATTAGAAAATCACTAAGTGATTTATGATCATCATGGGCAGAAACATTGATATTATAACATAAAAGACTTCCCTCCATACATGCTTTGAAAAATGCAGCTCTCATGAAAACTAGAGAATAATTACTCTCATCAAGAGGTAATTGGGTGTCTTCAATGACTTGTAATTTTATTTGAATATATAGAAGGCATTTAAGGAGATAATAAAAGCATGCATATGGCTTGGAGACAACCACGTTGGGGGATTGAGGTGACAACATGCACCTTCTTTTCTTTGTACATAATCATTTTGAATGCTTATTTTTTATTATTAAAAATAATTTCTTGCAAACAATATGTATATATTTTGAAATATGCATTCATCATGGGTGTTTTAGTTTCAGTTTTGGACAAAATAATGAATTGCTTCGCAATTATTTGGTGCTAGGCCATTTCCTTCCACCATTGCATATGGTAATTATTATTATATATAATGTTATTCTTATCAATGTATATAATGTTATTCCCATGCTAGTGCCACTAGAGGAAGAAAAAAAATGTCTCCAATAGTGACAAATAGTGACCATAGTGCATTCATACTCCTTAAATTGTTCTCTTGTGATTACATTATATTTGTGATGAGCAATGCAATTATTTCTTGGGGTTGTTTTATTATTAGAAATTTTTATTATTGTTTGGATTGTTTTATTATGAATATTTATTATTTGTTTATATATTAAACATTAAAAATTTAGATAGTATCCATTTTTAATATTATATTTCTATTTGTTTTAAGGTTTATATTATCGTGTCAAATTTATTATATCAGTTGTTTTGGTATTCATATAGTTTATTGTGTGATTTTGTCTTTGTCTATCATATTTATTATTGGATTTGTTTTTAGGATTTGATTCTTAGATTTAATATTCTAATTGATTTTCATATTTCTATCTTTCACAGTCTTAGTGCTTTGTTTATTACACAAGCTATTTGAGACCCCAATCTTAATTTCTAAAGGAGTAATTATCTCAATCTTAATATATCGTTTTCCAATCTAAAAATGTTGCAATATTTTATAATGCTCTATCCAGAAAGCTTATTTCAAACAAAATTTAAAAATTAAATAGATATATAATGTTATTCCATTAACAAGATTCTCATACTAGTGAAATATATGGAAAGGCGAATGCATTTATAAGAAACACATAAGAGGAGGGAGTTAGACAAATAATTTTTTAGGAAGTGTAACTCCCAAAATACAGTTCAAGATACCTTAATATTCAAATATGGAATGTGTAAGTCATATGGAAGGTTGTGCCTCATTCACATTATTTCTACTTAATATTCAAATATGGAACATGAAATATTATGTTTATAAAACACATAAACATATTTACCCACCTCCCCCTCCCTCTCTAGTTCTCTCTACATAATACAATTCAAAAATCCACTTCAAAAATTTAAAAAATGTTAAATTATTTGAATTTTTTTTTTTTTTTTTAAAGCAATGTTTCAAAACATATATGAAATTTTTTTTTTTCTGTCTCCATAAACTTATCAATCTTATTTATAAATAATAAAATGTGAAAATTTAATGTCTCCAACCCATAAAAATATTTATATACAAAAATTATAAAATTTCAAAATTCTAAATATGAGCATTAAACTAAAATCTATGAAAAATTATAAGAAAAAAACATTTATTTGAGAAAGCCACTCACCATTCACTATTGAGCACTTGATGTACATCTTGTGATATTTATTAATTAATTGAAATTAAAAAAATCATATGCACTCTCAAATGTGGAGATCTAGAATGTTGGATAGACAATACAAAGGGAGAGGGGATCTAAGATGTGGAATGGAAAAGATGACATCAACATATTTAATATGTGGGCTTGTAGTGTTTTCACATGACAAAGAGAGCTAGGCCAAAGTTGGTAAAGTGATTTTATCAAGGTTGTACATGTAGGGGAAAGGACTCATTACTTCAATAGGTTCTAATGGTTGTGATAGGCGTTGTTAATTTAGCACTCACACTTGTTGATTTAATACCTATACTTATTGATTTAATGTCTAATATTTTTTACAACATTACACTAATAGTTGTGACTTGTTATTGTTGATGATGACTACCCATAATTGAATGAAATGTATCCCTTATTCTAAAAAGCAACCAATCATGTGATGCCACATTAGTTACACAAGTATGGGATTCTCTTTTGCACGACCATTGGTCTCACTTTTATTTTGGGCTGTTTTGGACACCTTTGCAAAAAACATGCTGATGTGGCATCATATTTGATGATGTGGACCTGAAACCTTAGTTATAAGTAGGGGACTCACCAAGTAAGCTTCTGTAAAAAATTGGGAGTGATTTGAAATTTTCACATAAGATTTTGAGAAGCGTGAAGTTAGGGTGCTCAATTATTGGATCCTCTCCCCTAGTAGTTGTGATGTGAGACCCATGACCTCTATAGAATGTGATATGAATCAATTTGACTGTATTATAGAAATGAAAATAGATCTTTTGATAATCCACAAACAATATATGTTTTGGGTCCACAAATGACTTATAATATATGAAACTAATACAACTCTATATACAACTAATTGTACTAAAAAGTGAAACGCGCATGTCTACCCTACCAGATTTGAACTTGTAAACTTTCATTCAGAGAAATTTTACTACCCTGAATGGCACTGATGTCGTCTGCCCGGGAGATTCGCTACCACAGTTGGTACAAATGGCAAGGTGAAATAAAAGCTACCGTTAAGCAACAGATTCAGTACCCTGTGATAATATAGTGGGGTGGCAAGTGAAATAAAATATGTACAGCTAGAAAGGATAATGGTGGATGGTGGCATTGACTGGTCGGAAGGTACATAGAAAGTGGAATTGACTGGTCGGAAGAGGGAGGCAGGTCTGTGGAAATGGCAACTCGGTGGAGCCAATAAAGTACTAGAGGGGAGAATTCAAGCTTGCCAGCCATGGGAGCCTGCAAGAAAGGACTGTTCTTTGAGCAGTTGCGAGCTGTGCAAAGTAGATGACAAGTCAAAAAGAGTTTGAATCTTCAATGAAAGAAATTATTTTAATGTAACTTGATGATGAATGCTCCTACTGCTCAATTATCCGCTCTCTGAATATGAAAATAACTTTATATGAAAATTTGAATAATTTATCTACACAATCTAAAAGAAAAAGAAAAGTTAGTAATAAATGTTATAGTAAATGAAAAACATGCATGTTCTATTTTTATTAGAACATAATATTAGTATTAATGAATGTTATAGTAAATGAAAAACATGCATGTTTTATTTTTATTAGAATATAATATTAGTATTAATAAATGTTATAGTAAATGAAAAACATGTATGTTCTATTTTCATTAGAACATAATATTAGTATTAGGTTTAGTTTGGTAAATAAATTATACTATTTGGTTTGGTTTGGTCTATAAATTATACTTTTGGGCTTTTGAACCTTTGTTTAGATGTTTGAATGTGTAAATCAATTGAAAATATATAATCAATAAACTTATCTTGCAAGTTAACTAATTGATGGTCAAAATTAATAACTAAAATAAACTCAAAGAGGAGAAAGCTATATGCAGTTTAATTTCATGGATACAATTTTTTGGAAGAAGGATTTCCATGGAGTGGATTCAATAAGTGTAGTAAATACAAGGCTGTAATCTTAACACTATATGCAATTGTGATAACTTTATGAGAGGTTTTGAAAATGTATTCATTATATTAAGGATTGGTAAACTTGTATGTTTGATAAATTATTATGTGTGTGTTTGGGTAGTGACATAATATACTTCTCAATCAAAAGATTATTTCTTTGAAAAGTAAATATATATTATAAGTTAAATTGGGATAATAAATGGCGGTGCATTGCTTTATCAAAAAGTTATTGAAAGATCCATTTAAATCCATTGGATGTGATTTTTTTATTTGAAGTATCGTTCTGATTGAAATATATGTCAAGTATAAAACTTACCTTAATTTTTTTTCTTGAAAAGAATAAAAACATACCATTATGAGAGTTTTATAATAGCTTTCTAATGTTCCAATAGAAAGGTCATTAAGTTCAGTTCCAATTTTAAGATATATAGACAAACAACAATCTTTTCAACATGTTCGTGCTACTCCTTCACATAAAACAAAATGGTTATAAATGTTTAATAAAAGCTCTCATCCCCATTTCATCAAAGCACATTGAGTCCTAAAAGAATAGTTCCTCGCTCCATTATTATAAAAGAGTTTAATGTATGCACCATCTTTACCTTATTGGTTTTTCATCTTATCACTATGTTGCACATGATCTACTACACATGTTAAATTATTAACCTACTTATAATAGGATTGTACATGTTACTTCAATTTCTAATGCATCTTGCCAAAAAACACAAGCAAATCCTATTGATATGCTATAGTTATGGTGCTCCCTAGAAGTTTCTATAAATGTAGAAAAAAAGCCCTCCTATTTCATTTTTAGTGCCCGTCAACTCACTAAACAAGAAGTAAACAAAGTTTTTCATGAAGAGATTAATAAATCTTATTGAAAGTCTACATGATTTAATCATAAAGATTCTTTCAAATCAAGATTTCTTTCTTCATTAATTTCAAATTGAAACAAACCCTGATCTTTTACTAGATGATCATATATGAAAGATATTTTCACTTGATCTAAAAAATAAAGAATGTTTTACATTGAAATATACTATCTACTAAGAGATTCATGAAAGAAATCATCATCTTTGAACTCCCATTCATCCCTAATAACCTTAATTCATTATGAAGATTAAATATGTTTAGCTTTATTCATTGTGAATCACTTAGACTTTAAAAAATAAATAAATAAAACTTAATTTAAAGTCTTCATATGAAAATAATTTCAAGACTATTAATTCTTCTTCTAGAGAATCCTATTAGAAAACACATCATGCTTTAGACTTTCAATTTCAAAACCTACTGTCTTCAAATCCAAAATAGCTTCTCATTTCTCCTTCTTTATTATTTGAAATTATTAAATTATATATTAAAACCAGTTATCCTCTTCTCTATAAAAAAAAAATTAAATAAAATATATATTCTTTTATTTTGATTTCCCTATACTAAAAAAACAAAATCATTAATATTCTAAAATTTAATTCTACCTAAATCTCATTAATTCCCTGTGAAATATCAAACTGAAATATTAGTTGCTGTGCTTTTAAATAACAGAAGAAGCATATAGTGGTTGTGCTTTTAACAAAAGTGAAGCACATTTTAGTATTCAATTCCTACCCACATCTTTGTATTGTAGAATTTCAGTAGTTGGGCATTTAACAGAGGTGAATTAGGTTCATAAATTCTAACGTTGTACTGTGGAGTCTACCACCACCCAAATAAATAATAAGAATTAAATAGAAGGTCAAGGCTGTTAAAATGCTGTCTCCCAATGTACAAAAATTCCATTAAATATATATATTATGGTGTGTTAAAAAATTATGGTGAGAGTTGGTCAGCACAGCACAGCACATAAGACATTCATAACTATGGTGGATAGGCAGCAGCGTAAAAGAGTTTATTCCATCTGCTCCAATAATGTATATATATTACTTGTTATTTAAATTAAAATTCAAGTCAATGAATAATCCAGAGTGTGTAAGGAACCTAGCAATCTGGTGCTGGAAAAGAAGTTGCACCCAACGCAGACTTGTAAGTTTCTTACTATATATTTCTAACCTAACCTAACACCACGGTCTTATGCAGTGGTTTAACTAAAATTAGAAAAAAAAATAGTTTTTAAAATTTTTATTATAGTAAATTTTTATATATAAATTGGTATTATTTTAATTGAGAATCAAGGACTTTGAGGGGTTTAAACAATTCATTCTAAGCTTTGATTTGTTTAGGTGGTTCATTCAAAATCATACATATTTCTTCTACTTAAGCCTGTTATAAGCTTTGACTCGCTTAGGTGACTCATATAAAATTGCACTCGCTACTCTTATTGATGAAGCAAGTGTGATTTCAGGCATAAAAACTACGCTGAGCTTTGAATTGCTTAGGTGGCCCATCTGCAATCACATTTGCTTCTCTCACTACTTGTTTAAGTGGCTCATATGAAATCACACTTAGGTGGCTCATTTGAAATTACACTTGCTTCCCCACTACGCTTAGGTGAATTATTTGAAAATACACTTGTTTAGGCAGCTCATCTTAAATCACACTTGCTTCTCTAGTATGATAAGCAAGTGTGATTTTGGATGAGCCGCTTAAGCTACTCAAACCTCAGAGTGTGATGTTTAAGCCGAAATCAAGGATTGAGGGGCATCTATTTCATCAAAGTCATTCAACAAGATCTAAACCTCATCTCTTATTTATTACACCATATAGAAGTTTTTAACTTTCTTAAATGATAGAATCAATGAACGTATCATCACTCTCATTAATTATACTCAAACCAATTAAACTATAACTTTTCACAGATGACATATTTATGATAGAATAATGACTACTTATTTCCAACTCCTATCATCATTCTCAACTAGAATTATATACTTAACTCTAACTGCTCTTCTAATTTAAAAAAAATCCATTTTATACATATAATTTTCTTATGAAATAAACAACAAACAATCACACAAAACCATGATGTAAGCCATTTTGCACAATTTGGACCAAAAAAATAATAGCACCATCCCTATCTATGCACCGTCTACAGCCAGCTTTTGTTTGTATTATTCAGTAAGATAGACATGCCAAATACATTACAATTGTTATCCGATTTAAATTGCAAGTAGACGTACAAAATGACAACCTAGGTGACACATATATATTTGAAAAGCTAACACTAACAAAAGTTTTAGGAAAAAAAATAAAGATCTGACAGAGAAAAATGCTACCATGTGCATCCCACTGACATCTCACAATGTTATTGGTATAAAATATTCAGAAGGATAAGGTAATGATAATATCACATGATAACTTTTTTTATATGAGAATGACTGGTTTTCACGGGTTTAGGACCTGTCATAACAATGGCAGCATTACAAACAAGGAAATGTTACCTCAGTGCCCATCAATTGCATAGGTTTCCTTTCTTTGAAAGCAAAGTCTCTGCTATCTTTAAAAAGATAATTTCAAAAATGTGTTCCAAAATGATTCACCTTGTCTCTTAAATGAGCATATAAAATGCTTGAAGACATGCAAGCCACAACTAATGTTATTCCCTTTGAAAAGTAAATAAATAGTTTAAAGTAATTATATAATTATAATTATGGGTTAAGAGAGTTTTAGATAAAAAATTATGTGGGTTTTATTTTGCATTTGTATAATGTATTATAATAGATTGTGAAAAAAATATATTTGATATTGTTTTCTAATAGTATAATTATTTAAAGATGAAATAAATAAGTAAATGATATTGAGGTGAAAATTCATATATGAATATTGTAAGAGATGGTTGTAAATTATCATTGTATAAAATAGTCAAGAATAATTAGATGAATGCTTTGAGATTTGAGATTTTACTTTTTTTGAGTTATTTTAATGAATGTGTAAGTGATTTGCATAACAATGGATCTAACCCAAGCTCACTTACCTAAAATTTGACCCATGGATTTGTTCTTTACTAAAATAAACCTAAATATCTAAGATCTACTTTAGTTAATTACTGGTCCTCAAGAGCACATTTGAATAATTAAGTAGACAAGAATTGATTCTTCTCTGGTATTGAACAACCCAATTTAACATGTATTAATAGATAGAGTAATACTTAGTCACATTGAGAATTCCCTGAATATAGATGTAAGCAATATTATAATGCAATGCTAGATGCATTTTGAATGCTCTTTAGGTGCTAGGTGAGTTAGATACATAAATAATAAACTAGGATTAACTTAGTTACAAATCCAAAGGTGGAAAGTGAAATGTTTTGCACTTTAAATCAATACATGATAACTAATAGGAAGGGTTAGTTTAGCTCCAAATTTGAATTCAAGTTATTAAAGTTTTGAGTTGATTCCCACAAAATCATACAAGGTCACTAGCACAAACTATAGATTTGAAATCTAAGAAAAAAATGAGTAAAAGTGATGATTAGTAATAACCAAGTTGAAGTCAACCCAAAAAAAAGGAGAAAAGTGTAAGGTGTTTAATTTTCACAATTAAGGTCTTCCCTTACTTTGATTTGTATATGAACTACTATGAAAATGCATATCATAGTAAACATAAAAACATAAAGTAAATTTATTCAAATAGTCATAAAAATGATATGAACATGGTAATGAATGTCACTAGGTACACATTCCCTTGAAATGAGTAATTTTTCATACCATCTAAATATGGTATAGGATCATGTGATAGTCATTAAAACCATAGACATTAATAAAACATTATTATCTTTCAATCCCCTTGCAATTAGTTACATGCGAAGAATACATTTAACGTATAGGCTAGTTAAAACTATATGTAAAACAATGTAATCTTTGAAAAAAATCATCATCATAGAAGAATACAATAGAATCTTGTGAGGATATAAAGAAATACTTAAGTGTGCTAATCAAATCAAGTGTGTATTACCCAAATATTGTACCAATGTTGCGCCCAAATATGGCTATAAAAGAAAATAGCCACAAATGATATATAAAAGATCATATAAGCATGAGATGTTATCATGATAAGCATTATAAAAATGTATGATTACCATTGAAATACTTTTATATGATATAGCTATGGTTAACTTGTCACTATGAGAAAGTTTAGAATCATAAGATATGAGTTTGGAAGTCGTAGAAAATATTGTAATCATCATAATAAAAATATCATGATAGTGAAACATGTACCTAAAAAACATAGTGTGTTCATAATCAAAATAGTATGGAGAACCATGTAAGTGTATCGTGAATATTGTAGAAAAGATAACCAATGTCATAAATGATATGCCATCAATTGGGAGTCACCATCTAAATAACATAAGATATATGAATATATATGTAAATATTGATGTAGGATCATCCCACTATGTAAGAAAAATCTTGCATTGTCCAAAATTATTTTATTTTTAATTTTTGCCAAGTTCACAATCGTACTCAAATCATCACGTAGTCACCTTAAACCATACCATATTTTTTTGCACTTGCATATTTTATCTCATAGTTGAAATCATGCATTATATATTGATCCAACCATATTATACTCAATTTCTATAGATTTTTTTATTACTACAAAGGCTTTCTTTAGTTTTTAACTTGCTACCAAGCAGAAAATACAAACATATAGTTTTACTATTCATAGCTTGTAATTTTTTAAAATTTGTAGTGACAAAGGAACACATTATAAGATATACTAGACCCAAGGGAGATTATGGTGTGAACTACATTGAGACCAAACAATCAATCATCACTTTGTTCACTCTTAAATATTCTTTCAAACATTTGGCTAAAAAGATGTTACACTTAACAATGAGTTAGATACACCTCCTTGTACCTAATGACAATTGTTCCTAAGGATAAGCTATATAATACAAAAATATTTTTCATAATCATTGGAAAACAACTAATAGGATGAAGAAAATATAGTTTAATTTTGTAGCTCAACTTCAACTTGTACTGCAATATCTTTTAAAATTATATAAATTGTATATTTGTAATCAAATTGCTTAATTCCTAGCCTATTGGAATCTCATTTCGTTAATTATAAGTTGTTCATTATTGATATTTAATAAAATCACATTTCTATTAGTTCTTTCAATTAATTTTTTCTTATGTTATTTATATTTTATTTGAATAATCCTTTATTAGATCCAGTCTACAAGAATATTAGTGATAGATTATTGATTGTGAGGTAGTTTATATGAGTGATTATGGATAGACTACCAACTTGAGGATGTTTACATTGGATCTAAGATACCTCCATGAAGGGGATGAGGTGTAATAAATTTATGTTGAAATACATAAGAAATATTTTATATGATGGAGGAATCAAGTTTTAAAAAGACTTTTTGAGAGAGACCATGGAAAACAAAATGAAAATCTGGTAAAGGGATATTCTAGATCTTTTAAATTTGAAGTTTGACCTAGTCAACAAGTCTCTAGTCTTTTACAAAACATTTGAAGGAGCTTGAATGCCCATACTCACTATTCAAATCAATTATTTTTCACTGATGGCACTACCATGAGTGTAACATTATATATGCCAATAATTACCATAAGTGATACTTAAAAGAAAATAGTGGAACACCTATATAATTGTGAATATAATTCATGAGATTGCCTAAAGTAAAACCAACACCCATGCTCAATCCATATTTCAAAATCTATCCATATTGTTTAAAAAAAATTCTTTATAGTCATAAAGAATAAGCTTCAAATAGACTATTCTTAAAGAATATGTATTTTGTCACTTCAATTACTAATGTGGTTGTCTCCAAGGCATGGGCATACTTTTCATTACTCCCTTTGATGCCTTCTATATATGAATGAAATTACAAGTCATTGAAGGCACCCATTTACCTCTTAATAAGAGTAATTGAGTGATCACTAATATATTTTCTAGTCACTAGGTCATTTTACAATATAAGTAATCATTAAAATAACATAAAATGTTAATATTTACAACAATAAATACAACAAAATACAGAATATTGAACAGTAGAAATTATACAATTTAAATATAGTCTAGTCGTACAACTACATAAAAGTTATATGTAAGAATAGAACTCTAAAGTGAAATAAGTATGCATAGACATTTAACTTCCTCCATTAAAAATAAACTCAACTTCTTGATTTTAACAAAAACAAATACAAAATAAAAAAAAATAACAGCAAATAATAACAAAACATAAACAAACTTTCACATATTAAGAATATATAAAATAACCAAAAACTTAGCTTATATATATATATATATAGAGCAAAGGGAAGGTTAGATATTTTATTTTTTCTCAAAAATATATTTGCAAGTGCTATATTAAATTATATTCTTTCCCGAATGATGTTTCGTCTCACATGTATAAGAAAGGTAAACTATTATATGAACAAACAAACATTCTGCGTAACAGTTGTCTCCAAATATTATTTAGTAATTCTACGACTACTTGGAAGTCATATGTGGCTGCTCCATATTCTTTTTTTCTCTTTTGTACAGCAGAATCTAAAGGAGTATTTTTGTGCATATTAAACATATCAACGGGTTAATATTTTCAAGATTTGACCATTACTTGTCAACAAAGATCAAAATTTTTAATCTTTTAAATTCATGTATTTAGAGTTGTGCATTTATAAGTATAATTTGACATAATAGGAATGAATTAAAAATATATTTTCACAAAAAGTATTGAAGGTCCTCTTTTCCATTCTAAGTACATTAGTTGTCCTCTATTATAGATCAATAAATAAGCAACATTTTTATTTAAATTGACATCTATTGTCAAGGCACATGTTGACCATGAACTTGTATGATTAAGTGAGTCAAACTAGAATCAAATTGATCCCAAAAGATTGGGTTGATAAGAGCATCAACAAATAGATTATTAATATAATTCTTAATCAGAAAAACTCAAAATCACATGATACTCTAATACACATTAAATATATAGGAAAATATGCTTAAAAGTGACACAATGTCAAAGATACATTTAAATGGGGAACACACATAATTCAAGTCACATAAACACCATATACAATTTTAAAAACCTCTTGAATGCATGAAAAATTTAATGAAATTTATGCTTCCAAGCATCCCATCACTATTTGGGTTTCCATTACATGTAGATTATACTACCTTCATGGCTAATTTCAAACTTAAAACATTCAAAATATAGCTCCTCCACTCTTTCTCTATCTTTGTGACTCGGAGAATCATTAACTATGCTTGATAAATCTCACAACAAAGAGCATATAGTTTATCTCTAAAGAGAATTAAACTATTTAACATTATCCTTCATTGCTACCAAAATACAGATGAACAACACTTGAAAAGTTGTTAGCATTGTGAAAAATTTTCAAAAATGGTAAAGCAACTATGTATAGCTTCTAGTAGTAATTGATAGAAAATAGCTACATACAATTGCTATAGGTGAAGCTCTATAATTTATGTCACAAGCCGTGGAAATATCATACCATTAAACTCTTCATTTTTCTCTTTATCCATGATATAATATTTTTACTACTTGTCATAGTATGCATTTGTTTCTTACCAATTTATTTGGCACAACAAATAGTGTGCTCTTCACTATAAAAAAAATGTTAAATTCACCAAAATGAATTTCCACTAAAGTTTGACATGATCTTCAACTTGAAACCAAGGATGCACCTAGTACGCCTCATCTTCTTGTCAATATTGGTATCATTTTCTATATTCTTCATATAATATGTTTCACAACTATTAATACCCATAGTGACACCATCTTTACGAACCTTGATATACAAAACGTTAATAAAAAATTCAGATTAGTCTTCTTAATCAATGATATTTGTGTCCCACAAATATTCAAGACATAATCAAATGTAGAAATTTCTTCCCAAAATCTTTTTTATACATCCAATTAACCTTACGATAAGATTTCCATGTCTCTCTTATCAACCATGTTTCTTATTCACATTACTTTCTACCTTATATCTAAAAGCATAATCTAAAATTTGGCTCATGTCTCCCTAAGCCATGATATTTTGGTCCTCAAAACCTTCAAGATAACTTGGTCTACCCTATCTTCTTGTCATGAATAATGTCATTTTCTAGATCCTCTATAAATGATATTTCTTGATGGTTTATTTATTTCATATCAATGATTTACCTTATATATTTGAAATTCCAAAATTTAATATACTATATGTTCATTTCGCTTTTTAAATTTAAAATTCATTCTCTATCCTTAATTCTTTTTATAAATAAAAAATCATCAAATAATAGTTGATTGGTCTTCACTTCTCCTATATTTCATTTTCTATTTGTTATACTTCAACTAAATCTCACCTAACATAATAATTGTCACATTATTACCATCTCAACTTTTATATTAAGAGTTTTATAACTAATGCAAAACTTGCATTGTTTTCTAAAAATTGGAAGCTATGTATGCTAATGATTTGAAATCTCCTCAAAAAGTTCTTTTGAGAATGTAGATAGGCTAGTGTAGTTAATCCTTGAAATATACTATTAGTTAATTTATAATGATATGCAAAATCTTCAGATAATATTTTGATTGCTCGATGATATAAATCCTAATAGTCACGTAATAAAATTTAGGAGAGTTACATGAGTTATGATATAAAAATTTAAATAACCATTCAAAGTGTATATAATCATCACCAGAAAAGAGAAATAGTGATGCAGGGACTTATGGCAGTCATAACTTTTGATCTGGTTGTTTGTTTGGGCTGAAATTTTACAGGCAAATGTGTCTTAAAGAGTTCTCAAATATGCCAAATAATATATTCAATTGGACCAAATACCGACACATTTATGGGGTCGAATTCCATCATATAAGGCCTCAAAATCATCTTTTACTATTTTTTGGCATTTTCTAGTTTGTTGTTTTTTCGTATCTTTCTTTCTGTACATGTTGTTTCTTAGCGAGTTGACGAATGATGTCACTCAAGTTAACTGTAAATAATTGGAAAATTTTGCAATCTTTGGAATAGATTTAGTAATTACCAAAAATGGTAAAAAAACTAAAATTTGTGAGAATCTGCCAAAAATGTTGATTTTCAGTTTGTAGTTAAATTAGTGTTTTTCTCTCATTGTAGCAGCATAGTAGTTTTGGGAATAATTAAAAAGAATTGAATTCTAATCTTTGAAATCTTATTGTGTATCTTGCTTTCTCTTATGATTTTTTTAATGGTTAAAATCTAGTTACATCATCTGGTATCAGAGCAGGAAGATGGTTGGGAGAGGAAAAGGAAGAGGTATTACACAGATGCATAGAGACATGCAAATACTCCAGAGGCAAGTAGAAGATCTTACAAAAAGGTTGGAAAATCGAGGAATAAGACAAAGAGGAGATAATTCAAAAGATGAAGTAATCCATGACAAAGGAGTTGAACAACATGTAGAAGCTGAAGAAGAGGAAGAGAAATTAAATGAACTACCATTTGAGAAAAGGATGCTCAGGGCATTAGAAGGAAGAATTGATGGCATCAAAGTTGACGTATCAGATTATGCAGGATGTCTTAAACCAAAGGAGATGATAGATTGGCTAAACAACATGGGGAAATTCCTTGAATGGAAGCATATGATATAGGAAATAAAGTAAAATTTGCATGCACAAAGTTAAAAGGGCATGCAATGATCTAGTGGGATCACTTGAGCAAAGAAATTCTAACCCGAAAAGGAAAGGAGACGATAAGAAATTGGGAAAAGATGAAGAATAAAATTAAAGAGAAATTTCTACCTGTAGATTATAAGAAAACCCCTTTTTGAAGATTTCAAAATCTAAAGAGAAATCTATCTATTGTAGAATATTATACAAGTGAGTTCTACAAATTGTCTATTTGTGTGGACCCCCAAGAAACTAGTGAGCATATGGTTATAAGGTATGTTAATGGCATAAATATTTCTTGATCACATATAACTGATTGTATGTTTGAAGATGTTAAGTTGATCATTGAAATGCAGAAAGATAATGCAAGACATTAAATCAGTTAATGGATTGTATAATTGTCATTGATGTCAACTTGATATAATCTGATCGGTTACATAAAAAGTGTCAAAGACTTCAGATAATCAAATAGATAAAGATTATGCTTTCAGTAATGCATAAAAGATCAACATTTACTAAGTGACTACAAACACCGATGGGCAGTGCACCTCGATAGACAGAGAAAATCAAAAATAAAAGTCACAGTGATGCCCAAGCAAGAAAAATGACAAGCATTACCGACAAGCAAAATTACAAGCATTACCGATGAGCATAACCGACAGACAACCCCGATGGACAGACAACCCCGACGGAGATGCCTGAGGAGAATTGAAGTGTTGACTGAAGCTATCAAAGAGTTAAACACCGAAAAGAACTGAAGTTCAGAAATGACAAAACACTTAGCTGGAAAGAGCTAAAGATAGAATTAACTGGTTGTTAAAATTGTTTTCATCAAAAATTTAAAGCCATAGATAATTAAAAGATTTAAATTTGTTTTATCCAGTTGTCAAGGAGAAATCTATGGGATAAAACTTAAGTAAAGATTTTAAGCAAGATTGGATAAGATTGCAGATCATGCCAACAACAAGAAAATCAAGAAGTGAGAAACGGTGATATCATGTTTATAAAGAGACAATATAATTCACTATGAATTAGGGGAGTGAATAGAGAAGAAGGATGCTGGAGAGAAACAGATGAAGAACAACTTCATACAGTCCTAATCAATCAAGCTAAGGAAAGAGTTAAAGATTTTTGTGGACACCAAGCAACAGAGAAGCGCAACATCACTGAGTAGAAAGAAGTGGAGCAAAGGTATTGAAAAGAATACATTGATCATAAAGGTATAATGAGCTTACAATAGATCTGAAAATCTACAAGTCTAAGTTGTATGTGTGAACAGATCATTTACTCTTTCAATTTTACCATTGATTTAGAAAGTCTCTTAAGTGAGTAGGACTTAATAATCCTTTCTATATGAGATACATACCAAGGAGTGTCAAAAATTTTGATCATGAAGATAGCATGAGATGCCAGATACCATTTGACAAACTACACTAGGTTATTCATAGAAGGTAGCATAGAGATGCCTGCTATCAAGTGACAAACTATTCTATTTAAATCCTCTAACAAGGTCACACCTAACAGTGTGTTTGTAACCTTTAATAGGTTTAAGTCTTCACCGAGTGGATGTCAGAAGAGTGAAAATTTTGGGTTACCGGTCCCTAGTGGGTTTTTACCTTAACAGGGTTTCCACGTCAAAAATCTATGTTTCAATGTGTTTATGAGTCATTGCTTTAGTTTTCTACATTACACATAACTAATCTAGATTGATTGGTATACACTAAGCAATTTACTATTTTTCAGTAAATGAAAGACTACTAATTGGTAAACAATAAGAATAAGGTTTAATAGTGAACTCCGAGCAGTAGTTATTTGTTAAGATTATTTGAAGGCATTCATCTTGTAGGACTGCAGATAACTAGATGCTTAATATTGCACCATGGTACTAAGTTTTTGGGTTGATTTATTGAATTATTTTTGAGGCCACTGATTCACCCCCCCCCTCTCAGTTATTCTAACAATTGGTATTAGAGCTTGTGTGCTTAGAAAGGGAGTTTAACAGCTCAAGCAAAAGATCACAAGATGAACAAATGAGATGTGCTCAAGTTGAATAAAGATAACTTTGCATCATGGAAAAATAGGATAAGACTCCACCTATCAGGTATTGGTAATGATGTTACTCAACACCTTGATACTAAATATGTGTTGCCTATAGGACATCACACACTTGAGAAATTGAGAGAAAAGCATGAGCATAATTTCATGATGATAGAGCTTGCTTCCTCACTCTCTGATGCTGAGTTTGAATATGTCAAAACCTGCACCTCTGCAAAGCAAATGTGGGATAAATTGAAGCTGGTATATGGAGGAGATGCTAATGTACTAAGAGCCAAGGCAGAAAGCCTAAGAGGGAGGTTTGATGATCTAAGGATGAAAGAAAGAGAAAATATCACTCAATATAGATGAAAAATCAAAGAGGTAGTCAATGTTGGAATAGTCCCAAGGATAACTGAGAGGGAGGGGTGAATTAGTTATGAATCAATTTAATTATTTTCTCTTTCTTTAATGTAATTTGATATAAAGTACATGCACATTCAGATAACACAATGGAGTACTCAAAAATTTGATTACGGGGAAACCAAATAGGTAAAAACCCCGGTGGGAATTAGCACCCACAAATAACTGCACTAGTTTATAATGATCCCTGTTAGAAGATCTTACAACCCTGTTAGGAGTTGATCTTTACAATGCAAGAAGTACAGAGACCTGGTTAAAGGGCGGACCCTGTTAGGAGTCTTTTACAGATAACCCTGTTAAGGGTGAGGACTCACTGGCCAATAGCTCACTGCTAAGATGGTGAAGGCTACAACCTTCAGTACAACAGATATACACTATATCTGGTAAATGAAATATTTGAGTAGACCTGTTGTCTTGATCAATTCCAATGAATTGCACTCAACTTCTGTATCTTCACATAGATCTTCAACTTATTCTTTCTGACTTTCTGCTTTTCTCTGTCTTTTCTTTTTCACTTCATTTTCCACACTTAACGAACATATATGAAATGCTATATGTATCTTCACCAAAGATAAGGTCATGACGGTATCTGGAAACACTTCATCAACTTCCTTGTTGGCTTAACCAAGCATGCAATCAAGATTAAGACCTCGCAACACAAACTGAATAGACGGGACGCTTCACAAAGTCGGCTTCACCAAATTAACTCTAACATCAAGATTCTGTTGAAACATGTTTAGCGCCTTTGGATAATTATCTTTAACTCGTAACTAAACATGAATACAAACACACATATACTAAAGATAGGCATAACTCAAGAGACACTGTATTTACATCGACTCTTAACAGATAAACTCTAGAAACTGTAACTGCCATAACTGATTAATCATAACTTAACTGTATATCTGACTCAACATGAATGCACATAGCATCTAGAACATGTATACACCATGGAAATAAACATGTATAGCTCCAAAACATCTGTATTGATAATTGCATATATGAAACCTATTGTATATTATATGTTGTCATCAATGGAAAACATGAAATCAATTATTTGGATAGAGGCAAATCTCCAACAATCTCCCCCTTTGACATTGATGGCAACATATGATATCATCAACTCAAAGTGTCTTCCTTCTTTTTATAATCTTCTCAATATCCTCATAAAAGGTACCTCTTTACTGTTGTTGCTCTGTATACTCCCCCACAGTATATTCTCCCCCTTACTAATACTCCCTCTTTGACATCAATAACAAGGGGTGTTAAACACCATTAAGCATAGGTACTACTCCAAAAGTAGAGTAGTCAACCATTCATTAGTCACCAAGGACTTATGTCCTTGCTGCAAGTTCTAATCAGACTCAGGAAAGGGAATTACTCCCAACTTCTCCCTGAGATGCTCAAAAGCATCTTTTGATAGAGGTTTTGTAAAACTATCTGCTAGTTGTTCTTTGGTGCTCACATAATCCAACTTTACTTCTTTGTCTACAACTTTTTATCTTAGGAATTGGTATTTGATCTCAACGTGTTTTGTCTTTGCATGCATCACAGGTTTCTTTGACATATTGATAGTACTAGTGTTGTCACAATGAATAACAATAGGATAATCAATCTGAATACCAAAGTCTTTAATCATCTGTTTGATCCAAACCATTGTTGAACAATTCAATGTTGCTGCAACATACTCAGCTTTTGTTGTTGACCGAGATATACAATTTTGCTTTTTACTTGTCCAAGTGACCAATTTATTTCCAAGAAATACTACTCCTCCTAATGTATTCTTTCTGTCAGCAACACAACCTGCCCAATCTGCATCTGTGTACACATGAAGTTGTATATTATCTAAGTTAGGATACCATAAACCATAGTCAATAGTTCCTTTTAAGTATCCGAATATTATCTTTATTTCCATTTGTTAATGTTTGTAGCTTCAGTCGTATGATCATTAGAATATATATAATACATGTTGATTAATAATAATATATTATATATGTTATATTATTATTAATCATATGAAATTTATTATTTATTATTATTATTATATTATTCTTAATTAATAAGTGATTGATGAAACATTACACGATTGATTAAATTATGATTAATAGGAAGAGGCATGTCCTTTCTTATAAATAATAATGAATAGACATGTCCCATGAAGGGACATGTCTCTCCTAGCCTCATTCCTAATATAAATGAAAGAGAGATT
>MU224826.1:2056906-2091107 GCA_018584345.1 Thuja plicata | reverse complement strand
AGGATAACTGAGAGGGGGGGGGGGTGAATCAGTTATAAGTCAATTTAATTCTTTTCTCTTTCTTTAATGTAATTTGATATAAAGTAAATGCACATTCAAATAACACAATGGAGTACTCAAAAATTTGATTACGGGAAAACCAAATAGGTAAAAACCCTGGTGGGAATTAGCACCCACAAATAACTGCACTAGTTTATAATGATCCCTGTTAGAATATCTTACAACCCTATTAGGAGTTGATTTTTACAATGCAAGAAGTACAGAGACCTGGTTAAAGGTTGGACCCTGTTAGGAGTCTTTTATAGATAACCCTGTTAAGGGTGAGGACTCACTATCCAATAGCTCACTGCTAAGATGGTGAAGGCTACAACCTTCAGTACAATAGATATACACTATATTTGGTAAATGAACTGTTTGAGTAGACCTATTGTCTTGATCAGTTCCAATGAATTGCAATCAAATTCTGTATCTTCACATAGATCTTCAACTTATTCTTTCTGACTTTCTTCTTTTCTCTATCTTTTCTTTTTCACTTGATTTTCCACACTTAACGAACATATCTGAACTACTATATGTATCTTCACCAAAGATAAGGTCACAACGGTATCTCGAAACACTTCATCAACTTCCTTTTCGGCTTAACCAAGCACGCAATCAAGATTAAGACCACGCAAAACAAACTAAATAGACGCGATGCTTCACAAAGTCAGCTTCACCAAATTAACTCTAACATCAAGATTCTGTTGAAACACATTTAGCACCTTTGGATAATTATCTTTAACTCATAACTAAACATGAATACAAACATGCATATAATAAAGATAGGTTCAACTCAAGAGACACTGTATTTATGTCGGCTCTTAACAGATAAACTCCAGAAACTGTAACTTCCATAACTGATTAATCATAACTTAACTTTAACTGCATATCTGACTTGGCGTGAATGCACATAACATCTAGAACATGTATACACCATGGAAATAAACATGCATACCTCCAAAACACCTGTACTGATTATTGCATATATGATACCTACTGTATATTATATGTTGTCATCAATGACAAACATATAATCAATTATTTGCATAGAGGCAAATCTCCAACAGTCAATGCTATCCGAGGAGTTGGAGGTGTACTTGAAGAAGAGATAGTGGTAAGTAAAGTCCTAAGAACCTTACTTCCTGTATATGCTATTAGAGTATCTTCTATACAAGAAATGAGAGAAGTTGCAAAAAATAATGTTACTCTAAATAGTCTGATTGGTAGAATGATTTCATTTGAAATGAATAATTTTGATAATAGTGTCTTACCATATATAGAGTCTGCATTCAAATCTTCTTTGAAAATAAGAAAGTCAAGTCATAAACACATTATGAGGAATGATAGTGAAAGTGACAGTGATGACCAAGGACTTGATGAGATTGAATCACTAATGGAAAGAAGATTGCAAAGAGGCAAAGGTAGATACAAAGGTAAATTACCACTTGTGTGTTTTAATTGTAAAGAGGTTGGACACTTTGTTGCAAGATTTCCTAACAAAAGAAAAGATGACAGAAGTAATGACAGAACATATGAAAAGAAGTTTGACCAAGGTGATAACAAAGATTACTGAAGCAACTGACAATCTAACAGAATATATACCAAAGACTACAAGGACAAAGGAAAGAAAGCTTGTTATCTGGCTGATAACAAAGATAATGATACTGACATCGAATCTAATGAAGACATTGAGATGGTATTTTTACCCATGAATGATGATTCAGACAAAGAAGAAGAAAGATATGTAGAGACTACAATCATAGGTAAGGTTAGTAAGAATGATGTCTAGATTATAGATAATGGCTTGACTCACCACATGACCGGTGATAAACAAAAGTTTTAAAATTTTGAATGCTATAATGGTGGATTAGTAAGAATGGGTAATGACACACCTTGTCCATTTGAAGGTAAAGGAACCACAATGTTGAATAACTTGATCAAATGTGAAAATTTTTACTAGGTAAAAGGACTGAATTATAATTTATTGAGTGTTTCACAACTGAATAACACAGGTCACCGAGTAGCATTTGAGAATAAAAAGGCAAAGATCTTCAATGAATCAGGAAGGTTGATCAAAACAAGTGAACAGACAAAAAGTAACCTTTTCTATCTTGATGACATTAACACCACTTGTTTAATGGCTAGAAATGAATACATGTGGTTATGGGATAAAAGACTATGCCATGTGAATTTTGACAACATGATAAAGATAAGCAATAAAAGAAGAGTAATAGGCTTACTGAGCATGTCAAAGCGCGAGCATATAATGTGCAAGAATTGTCAAAAAGGTAAGATGACAAAGTCTAGTTTCAAGAGTAAAGCCCATACATTTAATGAAATTATAGAATTAGTCCATACTGATTTATGTGGACCCATTAGGACAAAGAGATACTATGGAGACAAGTATTTCATTCTCTTTGTAGATGATTATTCTAGAATGATGACAGTTATGTTCTCAAAAGATAAATCAAAAGAATTCAAGATGTTTAAATGGTATAAGGCTATGGTAGAAAAACAAAGTGGTAAGGAATTGGAATGCTTAAGATCAGATAGAGGAGGGGAATTTATTTCAGATGAATTCACTAACTATTGTAATGAGCATGGAATTAAAAGATAGGTTTCTGCACCAAGAACACCACAACAAAATGGGATTGCTGAAAGAAGAAATAGATTCATTGTTGATTGTGCAAGAAGTCTAATGATAGAGAAAAGCATCAATAAAAATTTCTAGAGGGAAGCTGTCAGTACTGCTATCTACAGATTGAATAGAGTACAATTGAAGAAGGACACAAAGAAGACACCCTATGAGCTTTGGTATGGTTACACACCCAATGTGGTGCAGGAGCACACCTAGGCTAACCTCCATATTTGTGATGTTTTGGCTTGTACTTCACAATGGCCAAATCAAGATAGTATGTTTACTTTGGACCTTAGTAGGTCATAGAATTGTGGACTAAGTGAGTTAGTCATTAGGACTAAGGTCACCAAAATAGTCATTGTTAGTAGCTTTTTAAATTTCTTAGGTGTAAAAGCTTAGTGATAGATTTGAGCTTTGAATGTGTCCTAAACACTTAAATGTTGTCATAGAGATGCTTAGGGGCCATTAATGAGGTTGGTTCCTTGAAATGAAGAGGTTAGAGGTCCTAAAACTTAGGAAGTTGGCATAATGTTAAATATGCCAAAAGTTGTTACAATGTTGTCATGACAACATTTGCAATAATTGCAAATGTTGCATGCAACATTTGGTTACTTTGGATCCCCCTAGAAAATAGGAGTGGGGTGTCGACCAATAGTCCCTGAAAACATGGAAGAAGGCATCTAATGTATGGAGAGGCTCGAATCTCATGAGTAGTGAGGATTTTTAGAAATATTGCTTTTTCAATATAGCTCTGCAACTCTGATTTTGTGAAGAACCCGAGAATTTCATTGTGACAGTGCCATCTAATGGATTAAAAGCTTCAAACTAATGATTTTTTTTGTGTTCATAGGATAGTTACAAGTATCTTTCAATCAGTAAGTTATTTTTTTTGAGTTAGTGTAAGTTCTTAGATAAATTGTTTTGTGTTTAGTGTGTTCACTGGTCCTGTCCTAACCAGTCAGTCATTTCATGGCTCCCCCATGAAAAATAACCATGGGATATTCCTAAGGGTGGTTGGATATGTTAGGGGAGTCATTATTCTATACATATGTAGGAGTAGGAGTCTGGTGGAATCGAGTTGCTATTTTTACTACTAAGCCCTAGGCGAGCTGACAGTGCCTGGTTAGAGGTTTAGGATTGAAGAATTGAAGAATCCTTGCAGGGTAGAGAAGTACTGTATGGAAAAAGTATAGTTCCAGATAGGGTATAGTCATATCCTAACATGCTATGAGTAGTGAGTTTATACCAATCCATTAGACCAAGTTTTGGGTGAGTTTCAAACTGAGATACAGTCAGTCCTAGATAGTAGGAACCCTATGTACGGAGGGCCTAGGAGACTAAAAAATAAAAAATCCTTTGTAAAATGAAAAAGGATATCTAAATGTGGGGTTATTTTTTCAAGTTCTTTGGGAAATCTTTGAAAGAATTGGGAAAAGGTCTCCGCAAAAGGCTACAAGGAAATTAGGCCTAATTAGGCCTCTTGAAGACTAAAACTTGGAATCGACTAAAAAGGGTTATGAGATCCTTCAAAATGGATCCAAATGGGAGAAAGTGGAATGTTTCCATGATGATGGACACCCCTGCAATGAATTTCAAGAATGGAGAGTATTTGGCACTTAGATTCTTCTAAGTGTAGGAGAAGAAGTGAAGTACCCAAAAGGTGTTAGTCTTTCAAAGGTGAAGCACAAAGAGTGAGACTCTTAGAGGAGAGTTGTATTAGGAATTATTTAATCATCTAAGCCTAATAAGGACCTAGAGGAGATTAGGATCCTTGAAGAAGAGAAAGAAGGTCTTCTTAGCAAAGTGTGCAAGCAAGCCTAAGGAACACTTACACCACAATGTAAGTTACTTCAGAATCTTTGGTAGTCAATGTTATATTTTGAAAGATGATAGAAATGGAAAGCTTGACCCCAAAAGTGAAGAAGTTATCTTTCTAGGGTATTCCACAAAAAGAAAGGCTTATAAATGTCTTAACAAGTCCTCTAACAAGATCATTGAAAGTGCAAATGTAATAATAGATGAATTTGCAGAGAAGAATGATAAGGAAAGCAAAAAAGAACCAGAAGACTACAACAAGTTTTTTTACATTGAATAAATTGACACTCTTCCCGAGAAAAATTGTATTGCTCTCGAGCAACAGAACATTGCTCTCAAGCATCAGGATGCAATTACCGAAAATCAGGAAAATACTCAAGATGATGTACTGAGTGATGGAGATCAGAATGAAGGTCAATATGATAATCAAAATTATGGACAAAGAGATGAACCAAAACTTGCCAAGTATGTTAGAGGACATCATCCACAGAATCAAATCATAGGAGACAAGAAGGTTGGAATGAGAACAATAAGTAAGTCACTAAACACTAGATGTTTACTTTGTGATTTTGAGCCTAAATCTGTTAATACTGCACTTGAAAATGAAGTATGGGTCAGTGCTATGAATGAAGAGATAGAGAAGATTGAGAAGAATAGTACATGGACACTAGTACTGAGACCTGATGACAAGAATTTCATCGGCACCAAATGGATATTCAGAAATAAGCTAAATGAGAATGGAGAAGTCACAAGAAATAAAGCAAGATTAGTATGCAAGGGGTATGCACAAGAAGAAGGTATTGATTATGGTGAAACCTTTGCACCCGTTGCTAGACTAGAAAGAGTTAGAATTCTTCTTTCTTATGCTACATTCAAAGGATTCAAGGTATACCAGATGGATGTCAAATCTCCATTCCTAAATGGAATACTGGAAGAAGAGGTATGGGTAAAAGCACAATAATCTATCACCCTTTTACAAAGGAAAAGGTTAACAACACCAAAACTATAAAACTTCAAGGGCATAAAAGTCACATTTGTGTTGAGAATTTGAAGATGATGTAAACTGAAGAAATGTATGAAATAGGATGAATTATATGCCTATAATTTTTTTTAAAAAAATTGAACCAAAATTAACATGTTTTTTTGAAATGTTTAGGTCTATTTTCCATTTCCTAAAAAATATTGTAAATCAAGGAGTTTACTTCCCGCCAAATCATTATAATTAAAACATTTTTTCCCTCCAATTTTATAATATGTTTTAGATGACATGTATAGCTAGTGCAGAAAAAAAGAAAGAAGTGTTTTCGATCTATAGTTTTCCCATTATAAGTTGTCAAAGTCAAACTTACCTGGAATCAACAGTTTTTGTCTCCCGCCACTTTTCCCCTATCAAAACTATACCAAAAACCAAATTAATTACATATTATTGAAGATGACTCTCTTGTCTAGTGTTTTCTATGATTTTAATTTTTTTTTTATTTGATTTATCATTTTTTTATATTTTCTGAATCAATGACTACTTGACTATTAAAATACCTACTTTCAATATTTTTTAATTAAAATAGACTATGTCTAATTAAAATACTATAAAATCTATATGAGGATATTCTTGACTCTGATCTCTACAAAAGGGTATTTTTGTATTTTTAAAAAAATATCATTAAAAAGACTAGGAGTTATTTAAACTCACTTTTTTTGAAATAATTTTATTTCCATGGTAATTGGACTCAAAGTGGTATAAAACATACCTTTAATAGACATTTCCAATTTAAAAAGTTAAAGAGCCTATCTAACTTAGATAGAATGAACCTAGCTAGACTATATGTTTGACCAAAATTAATTTTTAGTTAGAAATACTAAAATTCAGTTGTGCTGATAAGTTAGCCTAAAAGGTGACAGATTATTGTGTTTTTACCCGTATACATTAAACAACCAGAAGGGTTTGTTGCTCCAAACAAGAGAAACATGGTATGTAGACTACATACAACCTTGTATGGATTGAAGCAAGCACCTAGAGCCTAGTATGAAATACTTCACTCCTATATCATAAGCATTGAATTTGTAAGAACAAGTGAAAATAGCAATCTGCACTTAAAAGAAGATATCGATGGTAATATTCTGATTGCTGAAATATTTGTTGATGATATCATATTTGGGGGCAATGAAATGTTATGTAAATCCTTTTCTAATGAAATGAGAAAATAATTTGAAATGTCTATATTTGGGTAGATCAAATTCTTTCTTGGCCTACAGATTCTTCAACAAGATGTAGGCATATATATCACTCAGTCCAAATACATCAAGGAAGTGTTGAAGATATTCAAGATGGAAGATTCTAAACCAGTTGGAAAACCTATGGCAACAGGATGTAAGCTGACAAAAGAAGACAAATCAAATGAGGTAAATCATACCTTGTATAGATCAATGATTGGAAAACTAATGTATGTTGTTCATACCAGACCCGATATAGCACATGCAGTTGGAATAGTTGCAAGATTCTCTTCTAGTCCCAAAGAATCACATATGACTGATGTTAAGAGAATTCTGAGATATCTAAAGAACACCAAGGAATATGGCTTATGGTATAAAAGAGAAATAAAATTTGAGCTTCAAGTCTATACATATGTTGATTGGGCTGGAAACATAGATGACCGAAAGAGCACAACTAGAGGAGCATTCTTCATGGGTGACAAAGTTGTCACATTGATCAACAAGAAGCAATGATGCATCTCTTAGTCTATTGCAGAAGAAGAATATGTGGCTGCTGCTGCAAATTGCTCAAATATTGCATGGATCAAATAGTTGTTGGAAGGTATGAATATGAAGATTCTTGAACTAGTGATTATCTATTGTGATAATACCAGTGCAATAAACATATCAAAGAATCCAGTCATGCATGCTAAGGCCAAGCATATTACTATCAAGTATCACTACTTAAGAGAACAAGTGCAAGAAAAATAAGTGATACTAGAATATGTTCAATCAAAGGAATAATTAGCTGACATATTTACCAATCCATTACTGAAAGATACATTTGAGTACTTGAGACAGAGACTAGGGGTCCAACCCTTGTCTATCGGCCAGTAAGCTAACTAGGAGGCTATATCAGCCTACACACAATAAGAAGATCATTCATGTTGATGCAAACAAAGAGAAATGGACTGCAAAGATACATCTATACACAACAAGGTACATATCTACACCGAACATCAAAGTCACTGTATTGCCGATGGATAGGGAAATTCAAGGAGTATATTATAAAAAGGAATGGAAGATGATATGGAAGAATTGTTTGGCATTGTTGTCAAAGGGAGAGATTATATCATTATCCACTCATTATCCATGAAGATAAGTTCCTAATAATTCAAAGGGAGAGTTAATGATTATCCAAAGGGAGAGATTACATATGAAATATCCATCAAAGGGAGAGAAGTATAAAAAGGGATAGAATACATACTAAGGGAAAGATTGATGTCAAAGGAAAAAGAGATGATCAAGAAGAGGAATAGTCAAGGAAGATCACATATCAGAAATAGAATCAGAAGTTGTTACATTTATCTAGTAAAGGGATTAAAGATTGAAGAGGACACTCTGCAAGAAACAAATCTAATCTATATAAGATTACTGAGAGCTAGACATTTGTATTGGTTATAGAAAAAAAAAATTGGGAGAGATGGATGAAATACACTTGATATATTTCATATTGTATTAGTAATAATATAGTGTGATAATGTAGTGTGTTTCCAACAATGCCAAATGGAGAGATTGATGACATATAACTGATTGAATATTTTAAGATGTTAATTTGATCACCAAAATGCAAAAAAATAATGTAATACATTAAATAAATTAATGGATTGTATTGTCATTGATGTCAACTTGATATAATCTGATTGGTTACATACAAAGTGTCAAAGACTTCAGAGAATTAGAGAGATAAAGATTATGCTTTCAGTAATGCATAAAAGATCAATATTTACTAAGTGACTACAAACACTGATAGGCAGTGCACCCCGATGGACTGATAAAACTGAAAGTAAAAGTCATAATGATGCCCGAGAAAGAAAACCAATAAGGATTACCGAAGAGTAGAATCATAAGCATTACCGATGAGTAGAAGTTCATAGTGATGCCTGACGGATAGACAGCCCCGACAGACATACAACCCCGACGAAGATGCCCGAGGAGAACTTAAGTGTTGAACAAAGCTATTAAAGAGTTAAACACCGAAAAGAGCTGAAGTTCAAAAATGACAAAAGACTTAGCTGGAAAGAGCTAAAGATAGACTTAACTGGTTGTTAACATTTTTTTCATCGACAAGTTAAAGCCAGAGATAAGTAAAAGATTTAAAGCTCTAGTTGTCAAGGAGAAATCTACGAAATAAAACTTAAGTAAAGCTTTAAATCAAGATTGGCTAAGATTGTCGATCACGCCAAGAACAATAAAATAAACAAGTGAGAAATGGTGATATCATGTCTATAAAGAGACAATCTAATTCATTATGAATCAGGGGAGTGAATAGAGAAGAAGGATGCTGAAGAAACACTGATGAAGAACAACTTCATATAGTCATGATCAATCAAGCTGAGGAAAGAGCTAAAGATTTATGTGGACATTGAGAAATAAAGAAGCACAACATCACCGAGAAGAAATAAGTGGAGAAAAGGTATTGAAAAGAAGACATTGATCAAAAAGGTGTAATGACCTTACAATAGATCTGAAAACTAGCAAGTCTAAGTTGTATGTGTGAACAGATCATTTAAGTTGTTTCAGTTTAACCATTGATTCATAAAGTCTCTTAACTGAGAAGGACTTAACAATGCTATCTAGATTGAGATACATCCCAAGGAGTATCAAAAAGTTTGATCATGAAGATAGCATGAGATGATAGATACCATTTGAAAAACTACACTGGGTTTAGTCATAGAAGGTAGCATAGAGATGCCCGATATCAAGTGACAAACTATTCTATTTAAACCCTCTAACAAGGTCAAACCTAACAGTGTGTTTGTAACCTTTAATAGGGTTGGCTCTTCACCGAGATCACTTTAGAAGAGTGAAAATCTCGGGTTACCGGTCCCAAGTGGTTTTTCCCTTAACATGTTTTCCACGTTAAAAATCCATGTGTCAATGTGTTTATGAGTCATTACTTTAGTTTTTTGCATTACACATAACTAATCTGGATTGATCGGTATACACTAAGAAATTTTCTATTTTCAGTAAATGAAAGACTCCTAATCGGTAAACAGTAAGAATAAGGTTTAACAGTGAACTTTGAGTAGTATTGATTTGTTAAGATTGTTTGAAGCCATTCATCTTGTAGGAATGAAGATAACTAGAGGCTTAATATTGTGGTACTAAGTTTTTGGGTTGATTTATTGGAATATTTTTGAGGTCATTGATTCACCCCCCCCCAGTTATTCTAACATTTCTATCCAAGATGAGTTGGGCAAGCATAGGGTTAGGAGTATGGAAGAGGCATGCCAACTTTCCATAAAGGAAGAAGAAAAGAAAAATCAACATCATTTTCAAAGAATTAGAGGAGCTTGAAAATGTACATCAATCCCCTCATGTGGTGTTTCTAATCATAGTCAGGGAGAATCATCTGACGGAATAGAGAAAACAAATTTAATCAAATCAACAAACATAAAAGGGGTTTTAGTGATGTAGAGGTTCTTGTAGCGACAGAGGACACAGAGAATTTGAGTGTTCAAATTATATGCAAGATATGAATCAAGAAGGACCATCTAGGTTAAACCTAGCTCAAGCGGAGAATGATGGAGAAAGATAAGAGGTATCTCCATAGATAGGAGAAAATATCATGATGAGAAGTAAAACGATAATTCTAGAAAATGAGAAAGCAGAAGAAAAATTTCTTGATGAGTCATGGATCAAAATAAACATATTACAAACAAGATGTACTTCAAGTAGAAAGGTACATCAAATAATTATTGATGGAGGTAGTTGCGAGAATGTCTTCTAGAGAAATAGTAGATAAACTAAATTTGTAGTGTGAAAAGAATTTTCGCCCCTACCATATTACATGGCTCAAAAAGAGAATGAAGTTACAATAGATAAGAGGTGTCTTATTGACTATTCCATAGGAAAGGTCTACAAGGAGGGAGTATGATGTAGTGTCATTCCAATGGATGAATTCCATGTCTTAGTAGGAAGGTCATGAATTTAAAGTAATTTTTTTCTCTTAAGGATGATGGAAAAGAGTGAGAATATGTTGTCTAAAAGAGAAATTACCAAAGAATTGAAGGTAACAGGTTATTTTATGCATTGGTAGTGCAAAATGGAGAAGAGGAAGACTTATCAATACCACTGAAAGTAGCTAAGGTATTGGAATATTTTGTTGATGTTTTCCCAGAAGAATTACCTGATGGTCTTCCATAGAAGAGAGATATTCAACATAATATTGA
This sequence comes from Thuja plicata, assembly GCA_018584345.1. Taxonomy (NCBI): domain Eukaryota; kingdom Viridiplantae; phylum Streptophyta; class Pinopsida; order Cupressales; family Cupressaceae; genus Thuja; species Thuja plicata. The sequence goes on along the minus strand of MU224826.1, from coordinate 2,080,190 downwards.
TATTTTTCTAGGAGAAATTCTTCCTAATCAAGAAAATTATAGAATGAGTCCAACACAACATGCATAATTGAATAAACAAGTGACATAAATTATAAGGAAAGGTGTGATGAGAGAAAGAATGAGCCAGTATGCTATACTAGCATTATTAACCGCAAAGAAGGATACCATTTGGAGGATTTGGATAGATAGTAGATAAACCAATAGGATCACCACCAGGTATCTCTTTCGTATACCTTGTCTAGATGACATGATGGATGTGCGTACAGGAGAAACATATTTTACCAAGATTGATCTATGAAGTGGGTATCATCAAATTGGTATCTGAGAAGGGGGTGCATGGAAAACAACTTTCAAAACTAGATATGGATTGTATGAGTGGATCATTATGTCATTTTTTTTATCAAAATCTCCTAATACCTTTATGAGGCTAATGAATAATTTTGCGGTCCTACATTGGTAAGTTTGTAGTAGTTTATTTTGATGATATATTGGTTTTTAGTAAAGAAAAAGAAGAACATCTACAAAAATTTAGGATCATATTAGAGATGTTAAGGATAGAAAAACTCTATGCAAATTTGAAGAAGTATAGATTCATGCAACATAGTTTGGTTTTTCTATGTTTTATCATTTCTACAGATGGTCAAAATGTATGCAGAGAAATTTGGAGTCATTCTGGAATGACCTAGTCCATGTAGCATAATAGAGATGAGAGATTTCCATACATTGGATAATTTCTATAGAAACTTTATTCACAATTCTATTAGCATTGGAGCACCCATAATAGATTGCACAAAAGGAAGGGAATTTTTATGGACTAAAGAAGCTGAGGAAATTTTCTAGTATTTAAAGAAGGTCATTGAAGCTCCTATATGTTAGGATTAACAAGACACAAATAAAAATTATATGTAGAAATATAACCAATACCAGAGAATAAAAAAATCAAAATAGAGGAGAACACAAGAAACAAAGATTTAACGTGGTTCACCCAATCCCTGGGCTACATCCCCCAAACAACAAAGTCCACGCTTATTATTATCCAGTGATTACAATATGATTGCAATACACAATCTCCTTACAGCTCAATACTACTATAAAACATACAACATAATACAAAACCCTAACCCTAAGCCAATTTATACAATCTTTATGCCACTTTAGGGGTAGAACAAGTTGGCCCTGAAATTGGCCAAAAATAAGCCTCAAAAAATTTGCCTCAGGGGCTCCGCCCCCGAACCCCATGCATTGCAGAAAGGTAAAACACTTTCCTAGATAGTACATTCCTGATCAGTCACCACAATATAACAATCTCCCACTTGGGGAATGATCAAAATCCACATAAACCAATAATTCTCCCACTTGGAGACTGATCCTGTAGCTAAACCACTACCCTGTGAAGCTCCCACTGAATCCAACCTTCCTAGACTCTGCTGTTATGTTAGTCTATTCAATCTAGAAGACCAATCAAAGCTAAATAAGAATTCAGCTTCTCCCTCATCACAACCTTTGTAAACATATCTGTTGGATTATCATTTGTATGTATCTTTTCTAGCTTTAACTGTCCATCATCCAAAACTAACCGAATGAAATGATACCTCAATTGTATGTGCTTTGTCTTTGAGTGCAAAGCAGAATTATTCACAAGATGAATGGCATTTTGACTATCTGAATACAGATATTTATCTTCCTATGGATGTCCCAATTCTTCCATGAAGAATTGAAGCCATATCATCTCCTTGGTTGCCTCTGTAGCAGCAACATACTCTTCCTCTATAGTGGATAAAGCATTCACCTTCTGTAACTGAGAAATCCAACTCACTATTGTCCCACCAACAGTAAATACATAACCTATAGTACTCCACTTGGTATCTATATCTCCTTCCAAATCTAAGTCAACATAGCCATGAACAGTATTAGTAGAGCCCCCAAAGTGTAAACACTTATTAGATATACCTCTCAAATATATGAGAATTTATTTGACTGCATTCCAATGCTCAATCCCAGGGTGACTCATATACTTGCTAATGACTCCCACTACATGTACAATGTCTGGCCTAGTACATACCATGGAATACATTAAGCTCCCTACAGCTAAAGCATAAGGTATATTGGACATTTTTTCCTCTTCTTCTGGTGTCTTTGGACACATCTCCTTAGTCAATTTCAAATGACTAGGCAAAGGTGTAGTGACAACTTTGGCATCCTTCATGGATAATCTCTGCAACACCTTTCCAACATAATCAGCCTGAGATAGAGTTAATTTTCTATTCTTCCTATCTCTGCAAATTTTCATGCCAAGGATTTGTTTTGCTGCCCCCAAATCCTTCATAGCAAAAGATTTTGCTAACTGTTGTTTCAACCCCTTAATATGATCCATGTTAGACCTAGCTACAAGCATATCATCAACATATACACATAGAATAATGTAATTGTCCTCATTTAACCTCTTTAAATAAACACAATGGTCATAATTACATTGAGTGTATCCATTCTCATTCATAAAAGTATCAAACTTAATATACCATTGTCGAGGTGCTTGCTTCAAGCCATATAAACTTTTCTGCAATTTTCACACTAAAATCTCCTTACCCTTGACCTCAAATCCCTATGGTTGTACCACATATATTTCTTCATTCAAATCACCATGAAGAAAAGTTGTTTTAACATCAAGCCTTTAGTAGCCACAATACTTAAAATAGTATGAATAGAAGTCATTTTAACAACTAGAGAAAATATCTCATCAAAATCAATACCATATTTCTGTGTAAATCCTTTTACGACTAATCTGACTTTAAATATTTTCTTACTTCCATCTTCTTCTTTTAGCCTGTAAACCCATTTATTCTACAAGGACTGTTTACCTGCAGGTAACTTACATAAATCCCAAGTCTAATTTTTCAACAGAGTCCATTTATTCTGTCATTGCAGACTCCCACTGAAGCTTTGTATCCACCTACATAGCTTCATTATAACATTTAGGTTCACCAACATTAGTTAATAAAATAGAATACATAGAAGGTGAAAATCTATCTGGAGGTCTACTTAGCCTTTTTGACCATCTAACATTCACTGGGGCATGTGGTATTTGTTGCAGAGCATAAGCAATTATTGGAACATTATCTTTTGGAGTATCATCCAACTCTACATAATCAATGCCTTTCTTCTCATGTTGTCGCAACAAATCTTTGTACAATACTTTCTCATTGAATATGACATCCCCGCTTCTTACAATTTTATGATTTTCAAAATTGAAAATTCTATAGCCAAATTCATCAATTCCATATCCAAAAATTACACATTTCTTTGATTTTGCTTCGAGCTTGGTTCTATTTTAAAAATCTATATGTGCAAATGCTTAACAACCGAAGGTTCTAAGAAAAGAATAACTTACCTTCTGTTAGCAAATAGATTTGTCTCTCAGTAAATCATTTTTAGGAAAATTCTACATCTCTTTTGAAAGACAAAAGACACTAACAATTGGGTAAATGTTTTGAAATCACTTCCCTCTGAATTGAACCTAGGTACAGCTCCCTGGAGATATTTTATGAATAACATCTAATTCTGAAATTCAACTTTTAACCCGAAAGTTTAGAAAGGTTACTTCAACATTCATAGATGATAAGTATTGCTGAAAATACCTTAATAAAGATAGAAAAATGATAAGGAAATAAAAAACACAGTTTTTCTTTTAACAAATTGAATGAAAACAAACAACTAATCGACAAAAAGGCAACAACATATAGATAAAGTCCAAGAATTATAAATCAATAGACACATACATTGTAGAGTAAACAAAATTTCAACATAGGACACTTGCTCTTTATTTTCAAATGACATAGATTTGATAAACTTAACTGTAATGTATTTCCAAAAATCACTACATAGGCTATCACATGAAGTCTATTCTTTCACAAAAATATCAGATTTTTCCACATTTGTTCCTCTAACCTTTTTAAATTCAAACTATCACAACCAAAATAAACTATCTAGTTACGATTAGTCTCTTTTTTTCCAAACTCTTCTAAAGTTTTCAGCATAAATACTTATAGTATCAAAGCACCGAGGGGTCTCTTGAAAAAATTGACCGCTCGAGCAATTAGTTATAAAATGAAACCAATAGAAAAAGGACACTTGTTCTTAAGAGTTTGCATGCCAATTCAAATAAAAACTAACTATCTAAATATGGTTCTTTGTCCACTACATGATCCTCGCTTCCCATTGGGATCCCTTCTTCTTTGGCAACTGACTGGGCAGGTTTCCATTCTTTATACACCTGGACCAGCTCCTTTGGAAATGATAGATGTAGGATCTTGGAATTTACTAGCCTGGCCATTGAGGCTTCCTTACTCCACTTCAACTTTTTCACCTTTTCCACCACACCTAGCAACTGATCCACACATAGATATAACATTGATTCAATTATTTCCATCTAAGTTAAGACTATGGCTTTAGGATTAGCCTTTTCTCTGATTATCTTTATCATTGATTCAAAGGCGTCCAAAGCTCCTTTCAATTCTTGTTCACCGTAAACCGATGGATAAGTATAGGTGAATTTGATGACCTTCAACCCATTTAGAGCAACTTTTTGAATCTGTTTAGCCTCAGCCTCATATTCCTTGGTTTCTATAATAGTGCTTCTTATGAGAGAGATACGCCAGCTGATGTTCTTTCTAAGTATAAAGAAAATTGATTCCTTGGTGCATTTTAGAGTTTTTTCTATGCAAAATTTATTGAAGCCATACCTCTCTATTTCCAATAATTTCCTCATCGTTGACACCCATTTTCCTCCTCTCCATCCCAGACTAGGTGCTGGGTCTGCAATTCTCCCATTATGGCTTCTGTATCATGGAGGACTAAATGCGAGTCCTTGATGTATTGTTGGCCACTGCTAAGTACTTGGGACATTCACTCATCAACTGAAGAGACCAGCATTCAACCCCTCTAAACTTGATTTAGCAAATTTTTACTTTCTGTAGAGTTTGGATCAAATTCCTGTGGAGATTGGATTAGTGGTGCAACATCAAAGTTGTAGAAAGTGTTTATGAACTGGGAAAGTGACACTATTGTATGTTTCATTTCTTTCTTTTCCTTGATGTCTTGCCAAGATTTCATTAACATCTCTTGAGCGGTCTCTTTGAACAGGCGATTCTTTCCCACCCTATCCATGGTTCCTAGTTGAATTTTAGTGACTTCAAAGTATTCCACCACAACATCCTGCTTCTCCTCTTTTGGTCTATAGGTGGCTACTTCAGCAGTCCACTTCCCATTTTTTGCATCAGAAAACATCCGTGTAGTGCTCTTAAAATTCTTGGCCTTGGGAGTCTTTTGAATGTATTTCCTGACTATGTCCTACACTGGGATAGATACTGGAACTAGGCTCCATTTCTTATTCACTGAAGTGGTGGGCCATCTGGGTGTGACACTTGTTGATACTGTTTGCTCGCTTGTCTTTGTAGGAGTATCCATCATATCTAAAGTCACATCATCTAGATCAAAGAGGTCCTTCCCTATTTTCTCATCTTCACCAATTTGATAATTTAAATCCCCAATTTTATCATCCTCCAAGTTGATCATTTATGCATTCTCCCGAGTCGTCTTCCCTTTCTTTTGCGACCGAGACTTTGACCTGGTAATTTTATGAGGTGAGACCATAGGAGAAGATTCTGCAACAGATTTCTTCCTGGAACCCTTAATGCACTGCTTACCCGATGCACCTGCATTATCAATTGGTTTATGAAGATTAGAAATAGGGGAATATCAATATAAAGGTGAAGATTTAAATTCAATTTACTTGGGGCTAGACTATTTTATTCTTGCTTGTAGCTATTCCTTAGTTAATTGAAGTACATGTTGGGTCCTGTGTTCAATATCATCTTCCTCTTCCATTGACCAGTCAATATCATACTCCTCATTTCCCTGAGGTCTTTTGAAATTAGGTTCAACTAATTTTGAACCATCATTTGTCACACCTTCTACATTGAACTGCAACCTCATGGATAAAATATGAGATATGCAGAGCTGAATGTGATCTCTCTCCTTAACCTGGGACTCATTAGGATAGTCCTCCCAGAAATCTTCTAGGTGAGGAACTGGGAACATATGGGACCTAAGTCCTAGAATCCCACTGGAAAAGTTATTATTATCAAAATGTGTCCTCTCTGTATAATATTTGAAAGCAAAATGACTTAGGTCACTCCCTATGCTTATGGCGTCTTCAATAGAAAAACAAGAGAATTTACCTAGCTGCAATGGGAAAAATTTCTCCCATTCCTCTTCAAGGAGGAAATGTCTGAGTACAGTGGCAAGCTGCCTATAGACATCTGAAAAAATAAATCATTCAAAAGCATACCTAGGAAATTTTGTAGGAGGATCTTCGAAACCACCAACCCTAACATAAGTGAATCTAGGGACTGAGTATAAAAACTCCCAAATTTGGTGACAAACTCCTAAGCTTCATCGCTCATTCTCTTGTCAGAATCTCCAGTCAACTCAAAATAGAGTTTACCCATGAAAGTATCATGTACTCTCCTGTAGTTCTGAATTACATTATCTTTGTGAAGAATAGGGAAATACTCATAAACACACATGACATCAGACCAAGGTTCATGAATCATCCCATCCCATTTTCTACTACAAGACAAATAGTACATTAGATAAGAAGACATGAAGAAGCTACATCTTGTAAGTTATGAATTATTAAGTTGTTCCCTCATTGAACTAGCAATCAATTCAGCCCAATCCAATATCTATTTCCCTTCTAAAACTATTTGAATGTAACAAAAAAACCAATCTGAGAAGAAAAAGGACTCTGGAGACCCTCTGGCTCTCTGCAACATTACCATAACATCACTAATATACGAGTGCACATGACTTCTATTAAAAATTTTGGGTAACCGGTAACCTCCCCTCTATGGGTTCAGTAACCAATGCTTGGCCCTGTAAGTGCAATTTGCATCCGCATTTTCTTTGAATTTAACAAGGGACTATGGAGGAGAAAAAGAGAAAAAGGTTTTCTTTGGAATTTGGAAAGCTAGAGAGACAATTTCTTTGTTTAAAGCCAAAAAAACACTACCATATTTCTTGAGAATTGATTCAGTCCTTTTATCATAGTTACAGACACATTCATGAACTAGCTCGGGGCAAATTACTGTAGGAGGGAAACAAGCAGCTATGCACAATCCACTATGCAGGATTTCCAAAGCAGGGACATTCTTTTCTAAGCATCTAGAAATTCTATCAGGGATTCCTTCAACATCATATCCTCCTAAATCTGTGTCTGCTATAATAAGGCTTTCACACACCAGACTAGAAATTCTTCAATAACTACCACATAATCCTTTGTATACTTCACAAGCTTAAATTAAAACACTATAGAGGGTGCAACCTGACTCACCTTGTTCCTATAGATAATTTTGCACACTGGAGCTTCCAAAAACCCTTACTTTTAGACTAGTCGTATACAGACAACGACAATATTTCAAAAAGAATGAACGCTAAGAAGGGTTATAGATAGAAATTACTAGTGATTAGATCATTAATTACCCATCTTTAAGGCCATAAAGGCTAAGGGAATGAAATGACAGTTTACACATGCAATTAATTAATGACACCCGTGCAAAATTTCATGCCGTACAGATTTATAATGAATATAACATCTTGGGCACACTTAACCGTCGCCATTACTTTTTGGCATTAAATGCTCTTTATTTGTAGGTCCCACTTCCGAGTGGTGATGAATTATACCTTTTCTGCCCCGTGTCACTTTTTCAAAGTCCTTGAATAGTGTTGAACCAAGTTCAAGGTTGTTCACATGTGTTCGATCCTGTTCAAACTTATTCTCATTTGTTCATCTGCCTTAGTCTTTAGACTAAATATTTTGTGCTGACATCACTGATTTCCATCTTTTAAAAGTCAAATTTTCTGTACACCGCAACCATGAGGCTTTTTCTGCTGAGTTTATGCATTTTCCATTCCTTAAAATAATATGAACTACCTTGAACACTCTTGAACATGTATGAACTGAGTTCAAGGTTGTTCAAGGGTGTTCAAGACTGTTCAAACCTGTTTAAGAAAAGTGTTAGAAAATAATCTTTTATTTTTCAAAACACAGTCGGACTACAAGGTTGACACTTTCAGTGAGTAGTTGGACATGAGGATTAAAGTAGCCTTGAGACTTTCAAAAATTACCATGGTAACTCTAGAAATCACTTTAAGAAAAGGACAAGTACCAGATTTGGACTAACACCTTCTTACCAGTCCATGCTTCCTCTGGAATACCACAACCCAAAGGAGTAGAGGGACCTCTGTTAACTAAATAAACAATATTATTTATAGCCTCTACCCACATGTTTAAGGGGAGCTCAACATGTAATCTCACAGTCCTTGCACACTCCATTATTGTCTCGTTCATGCGTTCAACCACTCCATTTTCCTATGGAGTCCTTGGAACCATTTTCTTCCTACGAATACCATTAGAGAAACAATAATACTCAAATTATTTTCTACAATAATCACCATTGTTATCAGATCTGAGACATTTTAATCTTTTACCAGTCTCATTTTCAACCAAGCTTTTCCATTTTTTAAAAGTTTCAAATACTTTAGATTTCTGCCTATGGAAATAAATCCAGACTTTCCTAGTTGCATCATCATTGAAAGTAACATAATACAAAGAGACATCAAGGGAAGATACATGAGTTGGAACCCATACATATGTATGCACAAGCTCTAATTTATCATCTTTATTTTCCTTCCCACCCTTCAATAAATTGACTCTCTTTTGTTTCCCATACACACAACTTTCACAGAAATCAGAATTTACACATGTCAGACCTGGTAAAACTTTCTTTGAGTTAAGTAATTTTATACCTTTCTCACTCATGTGCCCAAGTCTATTGTGCCATAGCGTTGTTTCAGTATCCACAGTGACTGTTTCATTATCTACCTGCTCAACTGCAGCAACTGTTCCTGAACATTCACTTTTCTCTGTAACAATTAGAGTAGAAGGAACATCATTTCCTATACAAAGATATAAGGTGCCTACTTTCACACCTTTTTCTACTTCTAAGGAAACTTTTGAAACCTTCCAATTTTTATCATTAAAAGTAACTTTGTAACCTTCATCACCTAGTTTCCCTACTGAAATTAAATTTCTATGCAGTCTTGGAGCATGTCTAACCTCTTGTAGTAGCCAATGATTCCCATTATGCAACTTAATCTGAATTCTTCCCTTCCCAACAATTTGACAGGGTTCATTATCTCCCAAATGAACTTGCCCAAAATCACCTTGGACATAATCAATATAATAACTCCTATGGGGTGTAGCATGAAAAGAAGCCCCTGAATCTAGAACCCATGAATCATCAACATTCTCAAGGGAAAGAATAAAAACATCATCTTAAAATTTATTACTTACCACATTTGCCTCCTTATTGCCTTCTTGTTTGTCTCCTTCTTTATTCTTTTGAGACCATCAATCTTTCTTCTTATGACCTGGTTTTCCATAGTACCAATAGTTGCTAGGTCCTCTTGATTGAGACTTCTTTCCCTTTGACTTCCCTCATGATTTCCCATGATTTCCATAGTTGTTTCCTCTATCTCTTGTTTAGCCTTTACTTTCAGCATTCAAAACACTACCTGATGTAGAACCGCCTAAGATTTTTCTACAAATTTCCTTTCTCAGAATAACACCATCAACATCATCAAATTTTAGGGTGTTTGAATTAGAAACAGAGTTACTAACAACCATTATCAAGCTACTCCAGTTTTATGGCAAAGAACACAGAATCAAAAGAGCCCTAATTTCTTCATGAAAATTTATACTCGCAGAAGATAATTGAATAGTAACTGTATTGAACTCATTTAAATGATCAGTCATTGACCCACCTTCTACCATCTTCATATTAAATAAATGCTTCATAAGAAATACCTTATTCAAAGCAGAAGGATTTTAATACAACTTTGCTAGGGTTTCCATCTACTCTTTAGTTGTCTTTTATTTGGTAATATTAAACGCCACCGATTGTGCCAAGCATAAGCAAATGCTACCCAATGCCTTTCTATCCAAAATATCCCAATCCTCCTATGACATAGTTGCATATTTCTTGGCCACTCCTCCCAATGGTCGCCATAAATCCTTCTAATAGAGATAGTCCTCCATCTATATTTTCCATAACTGAAAATTCTGTCCATTAAACTTCTCAACTTTTAATCTACCAATGTTTGCCATTACTCCCACTCAACCGTGAGACTCCCACTAAACTATGAGATCTTCCTGCAGAGGATAACTGAAGACAACCTCATTCTGATACCACTTGTTAGGATTAACAAGAAAGAAATAACAATTACATGCAGAAATATAACCAATATAAGAGAATAATAAAAACAAAACAGAAGAGAACACAAGACACAAATATTTAACGTGGTTCACCCAATCCCTGGGCTATGTCAACCAAACATCAAATTCCACTCTTATTATTATCCAGTGATTACAATTTGGTCGCAATACACAATCTCCTTAGATCTCAATACCGCCGTAAAATATACAACATAATACAAAAACCTAATCCAATTTATAAAATTGTTATGCCGCTTTAGGGTTAGAACAAGTTGGCCCAAAACCCTAACCCCAACCCTAACCCTACTCATTGCAAAAAGGTAAAACACTTTCCTGGATAGTACATTCCTGATTAGTCACCACAATATAACACTATATTGGCATTACCAAATTTTGATAAAGTATTTTAGGTGGAGTGTGATGCTTCACATGTGGATATTGGAGTTGTACTTGTAATGCATAAAAATGTAACTAAAAGAATACACTTAAGAAACTAATCTTATTCTAACATGATCTATGCATACCTCAAAACATGGAAGTAAACATGCATATATAAATAAATGAAGTAAGGAAACAAATATTAAACTATTTCAACACATGCAAACCTCCCAAATGAAGATGAATAAAGTGTTGTTAATTTGTTGGGATGTGGTTGGTCACAAATCCAGCAGCATGACAATGTGATAAAAGTGCTTTTTGAAGGAGAGGAGAGGGCTCTTCTTTTATAGGATTCTTAGGGAAATGGATTGTTGAGATTCAAAGTTGGATGAAGGGCTAGGATTTCTCAGGATTAATGATGTGGCCATGAGGTGGAGTTCAAGTGGAGGCCAAGTGGATTAGGGTTTTTACCATTCAAAGGGGGAAAGATGTTCACAGATGTGTGAGCAACCTTTGAAAGTGTTGTGTCAATGACAAGGTGTAAGAAGGTGTAAGAGGATGTAAGAGGATGTAAGAGGGTGAGAAGACCAAAGTTGCTCACACATGTGTGACCAACTTGAGAAAGTGATGGCTCATGTTTGAGTTCACATGTGAAGGGGGACAAATGTGTAAGTGTGTGTAAGATGTGTAAGGCTTTGTAAGAAATGTGTAAGGCTTTGTAAGAAATGTGTAAGTGGTGTGTAAGATTCACATGTGACTTGGGTTTTCTAATCCTTTGATTAGGATTGTGCAAATGATTGGGGAGTGATTAGGTGGAAGATTAGGATTAATTAGTGGCAAGTGGGGTAGAAGGATGGGTTAGGTTAGGGAAGTGAGGTTAGGTGAGGGTTGTTGAAATTGTAAGTGTGTTGTTGAAATTGTATGTAGTAATGTCTGTAACTCTAGACCAAATTCATCGCCTCAGTAGACAGGCGGTATCCTGCATCCCGGGTAGTGGTAAGAAGGTGGTAGTAAATGAAGGCATCGTTTACCCAACAAAAACTAGGGAAGATGGCCTCCCATTGTATTTTTGGGAAGTGGTCCCAAGGGGCCTTCTATCCCAGATTGATCCTAAGCACGCCCTCTATAAGTAAACCATTGGTGTGGGGCCGTTGTTGTGCCAGGGCCCAGAGAACATAAGAAGTCATATAAAATTTCTTCTTCTTGGCCAGTTGAAGGAAATGGGAGTCCACATGATTGGAGATTATGGCAGCCCAGTCAAAATACTCCTCACCTGTGCTAATACCTAGAAAAAAGTAGTACATCCACCCAGAAAATTCTTGGGCATGTTGTTGTCCGAAGACTTGGCATAAGGCCATCATCCCCATTTGGATGCTTTCTTTAAATTTGGCCATGGGGATTTCTAGCTTCATCCTCTTGGGATCCCTCTTTGGGGTCTTTAGCCAATGATTGTTCATGTATATACGGGCCGCTTCCTCCAACTGAGTGAATTTGGCCAAGGCATCTGATTGGGTGACTATGGTTGGTTTGTCAAATTGGGGGATCCCCATGCCCCTCTGGAAGCTATCAGGATCGAGTGACACCATGGGAGTAGGGTACCTTCTTGGCTCTGAGGCTGGGAGCATAACAGCCCAGACAGATGTGTTGTAGTGCACCGTGAGAGTGAGGATGAGCTCTGGTGTTTGCACAGAGCACGGGAAACAAGCTGCCTTGAGAATCCTGGAGTTCCTGATTTGAATGGCCAATGGATCTTCGACCTGCCTCTGAATGTACATAATCTTTACCAAGGCTTGCATTTTTGGCCATGTTTCAACGCTGGTGTTGGTGATAAACTAGACTTTGGACTCGATCTTTGAGCCCGCGATGACTCTGTCTTTTACATACTTCAGGCTCAAGGGAAATTTCTCTAGAGCCTTTTCCAGCTTAGATCTAACTGTTTCTCTAGTAGCCACCATGGAGGGTAAGTCTAGACTTTCAGGTGGGGAGGATGCGGAAGCTTCAGACATGTTTGCAAGTTTTGCTGCTCCAAAAACCTGCAAGGCAAGGAAACCGTCAGAACGCATAGATAAATAAATATTTCAGGGTCTAGAGACCTTACCATCATGGTGTTTTCTTCTCTTGAGAAAGTTAGTTTCATTCAAAACTTCTGGGAAGCATATATATTGCGAACTTAGAAGTTTACTTACCCATCCAGGTTCAGGGGTTTCTTCATAATTAGCAAAAAAAGGACATGGGATGGGTGATGGCAAGAAACTCAGACCCTGGGGAAGTAACCCTTGGTAGGTGTGTACAAAAATTGAGCCATCAGACCCACGTGGGTGCCATTTGGGTGAGTAATAAATGGGAGTTATGGTGATGATGGCGGAGCCAACTGTTCAAATGCGTGAAAAGTGAAGGCCACTTGGACAAATTTAAATGCGCGCATGGGACATAAATGAAGGTCAGGCTGGTTTATAGAGGAGAGAGAAAACCACCTGTTTGAAACTAGTCAAGAGCCAAGTTTCAACCAGGTGGTATTCTGCACAAAGAAAGCTCGTGGACTAAAAGTCAGCAACAGACACAACACAGCAAGCTAGCTAGACTACCAAGTAGGATACACACAGAATATACATTAAAGTCAAAGGGTATATACATGCAGACTAGAGGGATACATAATAGATATAAATTTTTTTTACATATATACAAAAATTGCAGAGCGGCTACTCACAAAAACCAGACAATGTACAGAGTACTTACAACTTTCTATGCCATCTACAGACTAGACTACATCTGCACAGACGGCAGACAACCCACTGGCAGAACCGACCCACCAACGAGCGGTGAACCAGAAAGAACGCAAGACAAACAACAAAATGAGACAACACAAAAAAAAAAAAATCTAGAAAGAAGGAAAGCCGAGAGGGAGGAAAGGCACCAACCTAAAAATGAAGAAAGGAAAGGAAAGGAAACCACCGTGAAAGCTCTGCAACAGCTTCAACTGCCAAATGATCACAACTCACCACCACAAACCACCCATAATTGTTGGGAAATGCTCGAGATGATTAGCACTAGATTATCACTAAATCACCACAAAGCGCTCTGAAATAACTCTAATTTCTCAAGTGTTTAATTGTGGGAAATGTGAAAATGATAGGTAACTTCTATTTATACCTGCGATAAAAAGTAAGTCACCTTTCCTTCCACAAACTCCAGACAGACAGACCTCCAGACTCTGGGCCCAGGGATTCCACATGACGATGCCATCTTAAGGGAAGAAGACATTGTGGAAAAGAATCCCAGGGTCTGGAATCTGGCTCTCAACAAAGGATGACCCACTCTGGGACTGGGTCCCAGAGACACGAGAGACCAACAAAACAAAACAACACTGCGGGGAAGAAAACCCCGGAGAAGGAAAATAAAGGAAACAAAGAAAAAGACAAGGCAAGAGCCAAAAGTAGAAAGAAAAAAAGGGGGACCCAACATTTTGCACACAAAATGTAGGGACAGGGATGTAGGGCATAACAAATGGTGACTATTTGAGACAAATGCCTTAGCACATTTGAGAACTACAGAATCTCTAGTTAGCAAAAACTGGAACAAGTCGTTACCCAAAGTATCTTACATGCAAAGAGTGACATGTTCGAGAAAATTCGGTCACGTGGGATCTAGCCCATGATCTTTTCATCAGTGGTGGAGTGTGTGCTTTGGAAGGAAATCAAGTTGGTAACCTCTGGGAGGAGTATAGAAGAGGCATTAATTACATCAAACCACAAAGTCATCAAATTTGCTCATTTCTCTCGAAGATCGGAGTCTTGTCCTGCTTCCCTTTTCTTGTTATTTTGTATGTTTCTAGGTGGGAGGGTGGTACTTCTTTCACCATCAAGCTTAAGCTTAGCAAATTTTAATGGTGGTACTTCTTTCACCCTTCCACCTATTTCATATGTTGAATGGGGGATAAAACTCTGGACCCAAAAAGAATCTTTTAAAAGTTCAGACTTGGGTCAACCAACTAGTACAACTGATCTACCCTCGATGTGTTTGATTACTTGTTCCTTATTTTTATTTTACTGATTGTCAGACTTCTGAAAATAAACCTGATGAAGATTACTCAAAATGTACCATCAAACTTGTAAAATAGCTCTAGAGACTAGACCAATTCCATCATGCTAACAATAGATTCTTAAGTTCACCATGTTAAAGACAACATCCCAGAGACCAGAGTTTATGCGAAGCATTCCAATCCTCACAAAGGTGGGGGTAACAAAATGCCGAAACCCGAGAAGAAAAAAAATGCAAACAACCAAGGAAAAAGGACTGTCCTAGAGGAAAACCAACAAGACTATTTATAAGGCAAGGTACCTCCCAACAAAGCACCAGAAAGAAATATTTACAAGCCATAAAATTTACATAAAAATACAATTTTGGGCAAGCTTAACTTATTCAAAATAATGTTTGAGAAACTATCCATTGACGGGCAATGGGATAGGTTCTCTAGTCATAGTGTTAAGGCAGTAAGTATTTGCCCCACAGATTTTTGAAATTAAGTATGGCCTGAGCCAGAGTCATTGGAACTTGGTGTGCTTACCTTTCTTTTCCCAGGCCTTGTTCCACAGCAAGACCAAGTTTGAAATCTGAAAAGCCTTGTATTGGGCTCTGTGGTCAAACCATCATTTTACCACTGCTTGATGATGCATGCAATGTTCAAGGGCTGCGTCTTTCTTTTCTTCCATCTGTACTAGATTTAGGAGCTGAACCTCCATGATGTTATCCCAGTTGCTGAATTCCTGCATAAACTGCAAAACTGGGATCGGTAAGTTGATTGGGAACACTGGGTTTTGGCCATAAACCAGATGGAATGGGGACATTCCTAGGGCAGCATTGATTCGAATGCGATCCACCCAGAGGGAAAATTTCAACTTTTTGTGCCAATCCTAGGGATTCTGTTCTAGCAAGTGTTTAATCACTTCAAGTAGGTTTTTATTCATGGATTCAGCAACACCATTCCCCTAGGGGTAGTAGTTGCTAGAGAACTTCAGAGTGATCTTCTAATCATAGGTCCACTCAAGTAATTGCACTGAAGAAAATGTTGGACCATTGTCACACACTAAAGCGAAGGGCATTCCAAATCTCATGATGATGTTTTCTTCTAGGAATTTGATAACCACATCTTTCATATTATTATTGCAAGGTATAGCTTCCGACCACCGGGTGCAATAATCAGTAGCAGTTAGGATGTACTGGTGGTTGGCAGATGAGTTTGGGTTGATTTCTCCAATGAAGTCAAATGCCCATTGTGCGAAGGGCCTAGCCTCAAAGATTGGTTGTAAAGGCATAGCCAGATTATGCTCACGATGCACCATGGTTTGGCAAGTGTGGCACCTTCAGATGTGAGTGTAAACATATTTAAATATACAAGGCCAATAGTATCTGGCCTAGAGGATCTGATGGGTGGTGGCATCAGCTAAGCCATGCCTGGTCCCAAACTGCCCTTGGAACTCATCAATCATCTTTGCAGCTTGGTCTCTGTCAATGCATCAGAGGTACATTCCCTCATAGTTTTGGTGGTAAAGCGCAGAGTTTTTGATCATGAAGTGAGTGCTTTTCATTCGCAGGGCACAACATTTATTGGGAGCAAATCCATCCAGGCATTTTTTGTTCAATAGCAAGTATACCAGATTGGTATACCACGGGTCTCGAGTGATGGAATCCACCCTGTAAGTTCGGCATTCGATATGGGGAGTCGTCTCTGCCATTGCTTGACTTAGTCCCTGGCCTCAGACTATCTTCATGGGCTGCATTTCTAAATCATATTCCTGGAGGATGGCCATCCATTTCCCCTATCTTTCACCCAACTCGCTTTGCATCAGCAGAGACTTCACGGCTTGGTCTGGGATGATAGCATACACCTTGCTCCAGAGAATGTAATGCCAAAATTTCTTCACAGCGTGAGTGAGAGAAAAGGCTTGCTTTTCCAATGATGAATACCAGACTTTGACATTCTTAAAGGGGGAGCTCATGAAAGCTATTGGTCATTCTTCCCCTTCAACTTTTTGAGTCAACACTGCCACAGCAGAATGCAGCAAAGCAAAGGAGTAAATGTAGAATGGGAGGGAGTAGTCCGGACTAACCAGGACAGGTTCTTTCATTATTTTCTGTTTGATCTGGGTGAATGCCTGCTTTTCTTTAGGACTCCACTCAATCTTGGTATCCTTTTTCATCATTTCATTGAGCAGTTTGACTATTTTGGTGAATCTCATGATGAACCACCAGATGAAGTTGATCTTTCTAAAGAAAGATCACATCTCTTTCTTACTGCTGGGCATTTGTAAGTTTAGCAACGCTTCAACTCTTTTAGGGTCAATGGATATGCCCTTCTCAAAGACGATATGACCAAGAAACTTCCCTTCAGTGACCCTGAATATGCACTTCTTGGGGTTGAGAGATATTCCATACCAATGACATCTCTCACAGTTCTGAGTGAGATGGGCGGAATGGTCATGCCTATCCTGGGAAAAGATGGTCAAATCATCCATGTAGATGATTATACACTGAGTCACAAGGCCCTCGAATGAAATATCCATGGCCTTTTGAAATGTGGCCCCTGCGTTAATCAAACCAAAGGGCATCCTTCTATATGCAAACGCCCCCCACTTGGTGGTAAACATTGTTTTCTCTCTATTTTCATACTTAACCATGACTTGGTTATACCTGGAGTACCCATCCAAGAATGACATCATTTGGGATCCATTTACTATCTGCAACATCTCATCCAATGAGGGGAGAGGGTGATTATCTTTCTTGGAGGCCTTATTCAAGTTTTAGAAATCCATGCAAAGGAAAATTTCACCACTCTTCTTTCTTACAAGGACCAGATTGGCAACCCACATGGTGTGCCAAATTGGAAAGATTATCTGGGCTAATAGCAATTTTTCAACCTCTTGGTAAATTAGAGGCTCGATCAGTGGGTTGACCGGTCATTGCTTCTGTCAAAAAGGCTTAGCATCAGGTTTCAGGGGAATAGTATGAGTCATAATGGATGTGTCATATGTTTTCAAATCCTCATATCCCCATGTAATTATGTCTATGTATTCTCAAAGAACCATGAGAATCTTTTCCTTCTCCTCAGGGGAGCAGGAGGTGCCAATGTGTATCATCTTTTCTTCACCAGGCTGGCTAATGTTTACTTTTTCAAACTTTCCTCCCTCAGAGGAAGATGACATCTTTTCCCAGCCCCAAGGGTCTGAGTCAAAGATTTTTTCAAGCACGACCATCCCCTTTGGGATGGTGTTAGTAGGTAGGTCCATGATCCCATAATCTTTGTCACCCTATCCAGTATCATCATGGTCTCATTCTTCCACTATCTGATCCTCAAATATGCCAACATTAGCCATGAAGGCTAGGATATGCTGGTCATCTTCAAAAACTTGAAAGTGGGTGACATTATCTAGAATGGACGGGGTGGGGACCATCTCAACTGAAAATATCTGGAGTCACGAGCCGGCTTTGGGCTCAAGTGTGCTGGAAAAAACAACAAGGGCATCTGGGACATAATTCCATTGTCGAGGAATAAGACCAATGCCAAAGGCATCAAAATATTCAATAAGGCTCCAAGCCTGATTGTGGTATGTGGCCAGTGTCTTATCATGACATGTATATTGACTCCAGACCTGTTTGACAACCAACTCTGAATCACCCAGGGCCCAGAGGTAGGTGACCCCTTTCCTTAACGCAAATAAGAGCCCAAGGACCAGAGCCTCATACTCTGTAACATTATTGGTGTAGTTGAACTACAGTCTGTAGGATGTGAGGAAGGATTTCCCTCACGGGTTGATTAATTCTACTATGGCCCCGTAGCCTTGTTTGGATCGGGACCCATTGAACTTGAGGGTCCATAAATCATTACTTATGTTCTAGAGCTGGGGAGAGGGAGTAGCCTTTGGATTGCTTCTGGGAGACTTAGGAGGAGCTTCCTCTTGAAATGTTGGTGTATGGGTGAGGTTTACCTCCGGAGGAGTTTGAATTTGGGATTCCCAGGGAGATAGCACCAAAGGGGTGCATCGAATAGGAACACTAGGCCTCGGGGAATCAGTTATGCATTCTCTATTTTGGAAGGTGTCGATATGCCAGGTAGTGATGGAAAGGCAGAGTCCACACTCTAGTTCTAAATTTTTTTGATAGTGTTCTCAGCACCAAGTGCCAGACAGGAGTGTAGCGGGGGTTACTGTGACACCCTGAGAGTAAACTTCAACTCTCAACTTTTCTTCTAGGTCCTGGGTTCTCTGCAGAACTATGGGATCCTCCCCAGGGGTGAAATCAAATGTTAAGATTTCAAAGGGTCGGTACACCCCAGGGGAAGTCTTAGAGAAGAAGACCTCACTAACCCTTCCAACTTTAGTAAGGGCCTACTTCATCCGGGGCTCACTTTCAACCTGGATCTTGTTTGATTCTCCTTCCCAGGGGAGCCATAAGTGGGAGAAGTCAGTCGAGAAGTATCTGTTCAAGGACTTAGACCAATTTTGACTTAATAACATCCCATAGGTCTCTATAATGTCCACCACTTGGACGTCGATTATGCTGGCTATCCTGGGGTCCTGGATGAGCTGTATCCAGACTTTCTTCAATTCCCCCACCATTTTTACGGTGGTTTTGTCTAATTGGATCACTACACCATTAGAGGGGGTGGGATGGAATCTGATCTTTTGGCATATGGATAAGGGCATGATGTTACCCGAAGCTCCTGAGTCTACTAGGCAATTGTGTACATTTTTGCCTTGGATATTCAAGCCTAGTAGGAAGGGAGGATCCTCATTATTTCCCCACAAGATAGCTGCATTGGCATCCTCAAAAGAGACAGTCTTGGGTGGGCGACTGATGAATTCCAGATTTTCCAAGAGCTTTAGAAGAGACTTCTTCTATTTGGGATAATTTAGCAAAACCTCCATCAAGGTCATGGAGGTGGTGGTATGCTCTAACGCCCTTGTAATGTCAAATATTCCCCCCAGGAATTGATAACTTCCCTCGGCCAGGTCTTTCACTTGGTTAGAGTTAGGACCTTTTAGAGGTGCGGGCCGATCAGTTGCGTTATCCTAGGGAGGAGTGTCCTTGGTAGGGGGTGTAGGAGTGTAAGCTAGTCCTTTACCATCCTGACTTTGAGTGTTGTATGGAGTCTGTGGGTTGGTGAAGGCATTGGCCTCAAAGGGTGGGATAGATTCATCAAAGAATCCATGCAATTCAGACTCTTCTTCATCTTCCCTAGAATTTCTGAAGAAGATGGTATCACAGGTGAAGGCGCTGTGAGTTGACTCTTGCACAGGAGGCTCTAGGGGGGAGTATAATGCGATTGTTGTCTGTCTAGCTGGGAGATCATGATAAATTTTTCTAGTGTGGCATAATTCACCTCATTGTGGGAGCCTATGTCGTGCAATCTACACTAATTAGTCATGGGCTGGAAGTCTGTGACTGGTGTGAAATGTGATGGTCTAGCACCACTTTGGTTAGCATTTTGGTTCAGAGGTGGACCTTTGGTGTTTGCGTTATTTTTCCATTGCTGTTGATTGGGCCGAGGCCCATTGTTGAAGTTTCCTCCTCTGACATTGTTGTTTCGTTGGCCAAAGAAGATATTCCCTCTCTGGGAATTAGAGTTCTAGGATGCATAGGACCCCGCCTTTAGTTGACCCATATCCACAGTGGTTAATTGAGTGTTTGTGTCACACTATGATGGTTGTTGTTGTTGGTTTCTTGGGAAGGTAGCAGTATTTGCCAGAGTTGAGGGTGGCAATCCTCCAGCCATGGACGATTGAAAGAAGGGCACTCTGGGTGGTTGTGTCTAAGGTTGTTGTGCCTGCTGTGGTTGATTCCAAGGGAAGGCTTCTAGACCTAGTATTGGATGAGTCTGTGAGGGATAAATGTACTGGGCTTGCTAGTCTATCAGCGGTGGTGGGGGATTCATTGCCATCACAGGGGCACCCATTGCCAGATTAGGGTTATAGCCCCCAGTGTATGATGTTCCACCGGGGATCATGTTAAAGGGCATGCTCTGCCCAATCCCGCCTGGGGATTTGTTGAGACCATGGGATAATTCTAAGGTTAGGTTGTAAACCTTCGCCAAAGTATCCCGGTCTCCCACGATGGTTGTTCTCCAAAGGAGAGTGGCAACAAAGAGGTCCATCATGTTAAGGTAAGTCTGTATGGTTACTTCCAGGGATGGAATGAAAGGGCCCATGCATCGCCTCAAGGTGTGTTAGAACTAATGGTTGAATGCTGCAAGAGGTTCATTGGGTTCCTTTCTAATGGAGATGAACTAGTTATGGGACCAGGCTGGGTCCACATGTACGTGAAAGGGAACCAAGAAGGTGTCCTCCATGTCCTACCAACTGTTAATGGAGTTGGCAGGAAGGTTAAGGTACCAGTTTGACTCACCCTACCCTAAGGACAGGGGAAACATCTGGGTCACAACATCTTCATGCTGGATTTGGTGTCGATTCATGGCATCTTTGTATGCCTGTAAGTGCTCCTCTATGGTTTGTGAGCCTAGGTGCTCATATCATGGGAAAATCTTCTCTGTGTGTGAGGGTAAGTCGTTGATTGCACCCAAAAAAGTTCCCATAGGGGACCTGGTGTTACCGAAATATGCAGCCATTAGGGGAACTAGATTTTGAGTAGTTTGAGTGCTGGTTAATGAGATTGTGTAAGATTTTGGATATTCTGAGGTGTACTAGATCCCTAGACAATAGTGGCTGGTGTGGTTTTTGGGGTTTACTTCTTTCAAGCAGGAGGCTCGAGTTCAATAAACCTTTCAAGGTTTGGGGCTTACCTAAGGATTCTCTCAAATTTTGCTAGGGAGAAAGACCCAATCCCATTGAAGGCTTGACTCCTAAAACTATAGCTTGGGGAACCCTCGGGAGGTGTAAAATCAGAATCTCAAGAGGGGGATGAGTTCATGCCCTCCTTCTAGCGCCAGTTTCTATTAATGGGACTTTGGTGATCGGGTCCACCAACAGTCATGAGTTGTCACCGGGTACCAGGGTACCGGCCAACTCCACCTGCAAAGGTTATCTAGTGGAGTGAGATTCCCCAGGTCTCTAAGCACCTGGGTGTCAGGTCATGACGGTGTAGGGCTCGGTTGGGAGATGTGATTGTTTTCGAGGGGGATAGCTGGTTTATTCAACTCATTCTCTCTAGAGATTCAGGAAGGTGGGGTTTCTCAAAGCATCCTACACTAAGAAAATAAATTGAAAAAGATCCTGCAGGGTTAGAGGTATTGCATCTACCTATAGTTACATTTAAACATTCGATACATCAATAATGTTCTGATATACTATATTAAATATCGAAGAAATACACATCCATCAGTTCATATTTGATTAGTAGAAAGGGAAAGGAGGTCGTTAATCTACTTAAAATATCAGAGTAGAAGACATGAAGAACATTTAAACATAAAATACCATTTACTTGGAAGACCATGTGCCAACAACATCATTGCAAGAACCATCTCTTCTTCATTGATATTTCTTCCAGCAAGCATTGGTGCATGGTACAATGGCGGCTCCCAGGGAGCATCTAACTGTTAAAAGCTTAAAAGACCATGGAGAATTGACCTCTGCAATAGAAATGAAAATAATGCTTCTCTATTACTATGGACTGCAAAATCATCAATTTTTCCAACCCTTGGAAAAGGGCTAGACTTACTATTTATACACATTTTCATCTAACCCTAACCCTAACCCTATTTTATATTACACTATGCAATAAAATATATTATCCGGGGGCTAGTACTACCTGCACCACCCTACAAAAGACCTTGAGACGGAATAGGCTTGACATGTCAGAAGAATGAGACAAGAAGGTGGAGTGGAAGAATCAGCCTCGAGAAGAGAGCCAGGAAAGAGAGGGAAGAAATCTGATCCCTGGGGATCGAGGCTACATGCCTCATAAATGGGAAATGCGGTGCCCTATCTCCAATGTGCTAGGTGTATCCACAGCGGTGCCTCAAGAAGACCATCTGTCAGAAAACCAATTGTTGGTCTGACATTCCTTGATGTAGCCAACTACCCTTTGATAGTCTTTATTAACTACTTTTGGAAGTGATCGGTCAGCCTCGGGGACCGGGACACGGATCACTTGAAAGAATACAAAATTTAGGGTCTGGGACTCCAGGATCCGGGAACTTATGTTTCGAAAGAATAAAGAATACAAAATGTTTGGGTTTTCTCTGGCCCCCAAAGAAATTTTATTGTTGCTTGTTGTCATTGAAGGTTTGGAGGAGGTGGGAGATTCCATCCTCATCAATCTCTTTGAGGCCGGACCGCCGGTACTTAGCTGCCTCAACCTGTTCTCCTAGCTCTGGAACATTATTCTTGAATTCATCAACCATTTTTTATGCATCATGGCCACTAAGGATCATATGAGTTAATCTCTCCATATGAGTCCCATCCACTCCCTCTGGGGATTGATATCTGGACTCCATCAATTCATCAAACTTACCCAAAATGTACTCCTCTGGAGTGCATGTGTCAGTGCTGAATGGGTCAGCTCTGGAGACCTTTGTGACAAATGCCTTGTACATATTTGAAGAATACTAAACCGCGTTGATCT
>MU224826.1:2027857-2052527 GCA_018584345.1 Thuja plicata | reverse complement strand
AAAACATATTAATTTTGGTTCAATTTTTTTAAAAAAAATTATAGGCATATAATTCAGCCTATTTGACACATTTCATTAGTTTACATCATCTTCAAATTCTCAACAGAAATGTGAATTTTATGCCCTTAAAGTTTTACAGTTTTGGTTTTGTCGTCCTTTTCCTTTGTAAAAGGGTGACAGATTATTGTGCTTTTACCCTGTGATATCATAATCTTTGGCCTTGGCAGTTGCCTCATCATTGTCTAGGGGGGTGTTGCAATAATGACAACTATTTCTCCACCCAGTCTGGTTCAAAGAGTATGAATCATCTGGGCTTTCTTGGCCTTTGGTGGGCCATGGACTTGAGCCATCATTTTAGCTAGGGAGAGGTGAGCTCTAGGGGTGGATGGAGCTTTTCTTTTCTTTCTTTCAACCAACCACTAAGGTAGTAGGGGCAACTTATTTACCAAAGTCTATTCTTTCAGTTCTTCCTTGGTGTCCTGTTGTTGTTCCTCCTCAGTGGTGTGAGTCTTGTCAGGCCCTTCCTCTTTATCTTGGGCTTTGTCGAGAACATTTCCCCTGGCGATGTTCATTTCTTCTTCCTTTTCCTCTGTATCTTTAGCTTCGTCTAGACCTTCATTGGCTATCCCAGGGGTTTCCTCCTCTTGTCATTCTCCTTGTTCTTCAGCCTCTGTCACCGGGATTTCTTCTTCTATTGGTATATCCTTTGGCAATGAGGGAGGCACTGGGCTGAGATTTAACATTTGGGCCATGGTTATTACCTGCCTAAAGGTCACTCCGGGGAGTGGCACTTGGAACATGGCTACTAAGGTTACAGTTGCTCCCATAGGTCTAGTTCCCTCATCAGATGCCGCTTGTTCACTTTGCTTCTGTTGGTCTGCCCCTATAACTTGTATCTCTGGAACTTTGGAAGTGATCTCTTGCTCTATCTCCTTCTCTTCTTCCATCTGTTCCTCCTGCTCCTGTGCAGGTTTTTGTTCCTCAGCTTCCTTTTGTGCTGGGACTTTAGACTCTATTTGCTTGATGTCCCCCTATAAATTACCAAACTCGTCGGTTGCAAAAACATTGTCAAACTCATCCTGCAGAGGAGGGTTGGCTGGGACATTGGCAAGCTCTGGTTCCCTTTCTGGCTCTGGGGAGTCAGAAGAAAGGATCTCAACTTGTGGGGTCTATGGCATCCCAGCTTCGGCTCTGCCTTAGGCTTATGGATAAGCCTCTTCTTCCTCCGGGTAACTAAGGGAGGCCCCACATCCCTTATCACTGCTTGCTCTGCCAGATCCACCCCTATTGCCTTAATCATCAAGGCTGCTAGTGAAGGGGAGGAGGGAGGATGAATTGGTCTGGCCATAAGCATCAGAGTAGCCAGCCTTGTGATTAGATTCTCCTGCATTTCCTGGGAGGCTGCCACTAATTGCCTTATTTGTTCTTTAATGGGGACTTCTTGCGAGGTTGGGGTCATCGCTATTCCTTTTCCTTTATCTACTCCCTGCGAAGAAGTCCTGGCCCCTGGAGTCAACTTTGGTATCGGCTGGGCCACCTGATGGACACTCCTGGGGCACACCTTCTTGAAGTAGAGGTGGTTGCATTCAACTACGTTATGAGTAAACTCCTCAATTGTGGGCCCTTCCTGGGCATCCCAATTCACTAGTGGAAGGGCCAATTTATCGATCCCCTTTTCTCTGTACTGGGGATCCTCCATGGAGCCAGTGTCCGAGAAGTTTTCTGGGAATCTCTAGAGCTTTAATCTCTCCATCATTCCTATGGTCATTCTGACATAATTCCATCCCTAGACTTCCACATCATCTTGGCAGTCTTTCCAGAAGTCCTTCATGTGATATTGATGGGGCTCTAAGGCCCGGGGAAGTGCCATTGCAATCCTGCCATGCGGATCAAATTGTTTCTGCGCCAAGTAAAATTCTGCCAGGTTGTAGAATTTAAGCTCATTATCTACTTCTTTTGCGGTGACCAGACTACATGAATAGTTCTCACAAGTGATTGGGAATGGAATATTGGTTACCTTCTTCAAGGCAAAGAGTGCATGCAGCTCTATTATCTACTTGCAATATTCTAGGAGAATTATCTTGTCCCCACAGTGTTTGGGAAACAAGTAGGGTTTCCTAGAGAAGTCGGTCCACCTAATGTAAGTGTGTTGTTGAAATTGTATGTAGTAATGTCCGTAACTCTGGACCAAATTCATCGCCTCAGTAGACAAGCAGTATCCTACACCCCGGGTAGGTGTAAGTAGGTGGTAGTAAACAAAGGCATCATTTACCCAGCAAAAACTGGGGAAGCTGGCCTCCTATTGTATCTGTGGGAAGTGGTCCCAAGGGGCCTTCTGTCCCAGACTGATCCTAAGCATGCCCTCTATAAGTAACCCATTGGTGTGGGGCCGTTGTTGTGCCAGGGCCTAGAGAACATAAGAAGTCGTATAAAATCTCTTCTTCTTTTCCAGTTGAAGGAACTAGGAGTCCACATGATTGGAGATTATGGTACCCCAGTCAAAATACTCCTCGCCCATGCTAATACCCAGCAAAAAGTAGTACATCCACACAAAAAATTCTTGGGCATGTTGTTGTCTGAAGACCCGGCATAAGGCTATCATCCCCATTTGGATGCTTTCTTTAAACTTGGCCCTAGAGATTTCCAGCTTCATCCTCTTGGGATCCCTCTTTGGGGTCTTTAGCCAATGATTGTTCATGTATATATGGGTTGCTTCCTCCAACTGAGTGAATTGGGCCAAGGCATTTGACTGGGTGACTACGACTGGTTTGTCAAATTAGGGGATCCCCAAGCCCCTTTGGAAGGTATTAGGATTGAGGGACACCATGGGAGTAGGGTACCCTATTGGCTTTGGGGCTGCGAGCATAAAAGCCCAGAGAGATGTGTTGTAGTGCACCGCAAGAGTGAGGATGAGCTCTGGTGTTTGCACAGAGCATGGGAAATAAGCTGCCTTGAGAATCTTGGAGTTCTCGATTTGAATGGCCAATGGATCTCCGGCCTACCTCTGAATGTACATAATCTTTACCAAGGCCTACATTTCTAGCCATGTTCTGATGCTGGTGTCGGTGATAAACTAGACTTTGGACTCAATATTTGTGCCCACAATGACTCTGTCTTTTACATACTTCAGGCTCAAGTGCAATTTCTCCAGAGCCTTTTCTAGCTTAGATCTAACTACCGCTCTAGTAACCACCTTGGAGGGTAAGTCCAGACTTCCAGGTGGGGAGGATGCAGAAGCTTCAGACATGTTTGCAAGTTTTGCTGCTCCAGAAACCTGCAAGGCAAGGCAACCGTCAGAATGTATAGATAAATAAATATTTCAGGGTCCAGAGACCTTACCATCGTGGTGTTTGCTTCTCCCAAGAAAGTTAGTTTCATTCAAAACATCTGGGAAGCATATATATTGTGAACTTAGAAGTTTACTTACCCATTCGGGTCTGGGGGTTTCTTCATACTTAGCAAAAAAAGGACACGAGATGGGTGATGGCAAGAAACCTAGACCCCGAGGAAGTAACTGTTGGTAGGTGTGTACAAAAAGTGAGCCATCAGACCCATATGGGTGCCACGTGGGTGAGTAATAAATGGGAGTTATGGTGATGATGGCGGAGCCAACTGTCTGAATGTGCGAAATGTGAAGGCCACTTGGACAAATTTAAATGCACGCATGGGACATAAATGAAGGCCAGGCTAGTTTACGGAGGAGAAATAAAATCACCTGTTTGAAACCGGTTGAGAGCCGAGTTTCAACCAGGTGGTATTCTGCACAGAGCAAGCTCACAGACTAAAAACCAGCAACAGACGCAACATGACGAGCTTGCTAGGCTACCAGGAAAGATACACATAGAATATACATCAAAGCTGAAGGGTATATATATGCAGACTGAAAGGATACACAACAGATCTACAATAAATTAAAATATATATAGAAATTACAGAGCGGCTACTCACAAAAACTAGACAATGTACATAGCACTTACAACTTTCTACACCATCTACAGACTAGACTACATCTGCACAAAGGGCGGACAACCCTCTGGCAGAGCCGACCCACCAACGGGCGGTGAACCAAAAAGAACACAAGACAGACAACAAAATGAGACAACAAAAAAACAAAAAAAACCAAAAAGAAGGAAAGCTGAGAGGGAGGAAAGGCACCAACCTAAAAATGAAGAAAGGAAAGGAAAGGAAACTGCCGTGAAAGCTCTGCAACAACTTCAACTGCCAAAAAATCACAACTCGCCACCACAAACCACCCATAACTGCTGGGGAACACTCAGGATGATTTGCACTAGATTATCGCTAAATCATTGGAAATCACTCTGATTGCTCAAGTGTTTAATCACGGTAAATGTGAAAATGACAGGTAACTTCTATTTATACCCGCAGTAAAAAACAAGTCACCTTTCCTTCCGCAAACTCCAGAAAGACAGACCTCCAAACTTCAGGCCCAGGGATTCCACGTGATGATGCCACCTTAAGGGAAGAAGACATCATGGCGAAGAATCTCGGGGTCCAGAATCTGGCTCCCGACAAAGGATGACCCACTCCGGGACTGGGTCCCAGAGACACGAGAGACCAACAAAAAAAAATAACACCACGGGGAAGAAAACCCCGGAGAAGGAAAACAAAGGAAACAAAGAAAAAGACAAGGCAAGAGCCAAAAGTAGAAAGCAAAAAAGGGGGACCCAACATTTTGCACACAAAATGTAGGGACGAAGATACAGGGCATAACAATACGCAAGGTACATGAAGCCCAAATTCGTAGATGAAAGAGAATAATGCCACACAGCCGGGAGGAGATGGTAACCCAAATCTCCACCTTCACTTCCCAAAGGTATAAAGTTCTTTGGGGCTTATCCAAGAGTGACAAGATTCTACTTCCAAGAGAGGGGTCTTTGGATTCACCTCCCGATATTTATACTTCGTCAGAACATAGGAGTTGAGGTTGTCCCTTGAGGTGATCAAATCCCCAAGCATGCCTCCTAGAAAAATAAAATAAGACCACGTATTTTTTGTGCACTCAAGGTCACCTGAAGGCGCGAGAGGAGAGAATACATATGTGATCTTGGGGTTTAAAATATACTTGTTCTTTTTAGATCCCAAATCCAAATGTGAAAGGTTTATTTTAAGCCCAATTTGAAAAATGTGTGGAAAATACTTCAAACATATTTGTTAAAGCTGAAAATAATTAAAAAACTAGATTCCTTGCAATTTTTTGAAATATGACTTCGTATGCAAAAGTTATGAGTGTTTCAAGATTAAAAATAAGGGGTGAATTTGAATGCATGTACCTAATTTTTGAAGATGAATCTAATAAAATTTCTTCCATATTTGAATAGAAGACTGAATCATCTTTTTGACACTTTTTGAATCGTAAAAAACGGAGCTCGTATGAAAAAGTTATATAAGTTTTCATGAGATAGATCCTTTATGGATGACAAGGTGGAAGGGCTAAGTTTAGCCCCTGGGTCCCACGTGACTACAGGCTACAAGAAGGGGACTGGAAGTTTCAGCAGAGCCCATAGTCGCCCATATGACCAAGGGTCAAATTCCTGCAAAATAAAAACAAAAAACAAATGTTAAAACATTATTACAATATAATAATACCTCATAAATTATTAACTTAAAATTATTATAAAAATAACCACATAAATTTTCAAACTTCAAAACTTTCACCGAACATTTGAAATAATTTTTTATTTTAAAATTTAATTTTTTGTTTTTTGTTTTTGGGGCTGGTGCAGTCACGCGGACTGTGGAGACCACAGCCGCAAATTGTGGCTTCATAGCCGTGGACTATGAAGACCACAACCGCGGGTTGTGGCTTCATAGCCGCACGGGCTATGGTTTCCAGCCACTGGTTTATATATATATAATTTTTATGTTGTTTATTTTTTATTATTTTATGATTTTTTTTTTTTATGATTTATTATTATTATATATATTAAATATATATGTTCAGATTTTGTTTTGTTTTGTTTATGATTTTTTAATAAAAATGTAACTAAAAGAATAGACTTAAGAAACTAAGCTTATTCTAACATGATCTATGCATACCTCAAAACATGGAAGTAAACATGCATATATGAAGAAATGAAGTAAGGAAACAAATATTAAACTATTTCAACACATGCAAACCTCCCAAATGAAGATGAATAAAGTGATGTTGATTTGTTAGGATGTGGTTGCTCACAAATCTAGAAGCATGACAATGTGATAAAAGTGCTTGTTGAAGGAGAGGAGAGGGCTCTTCTTTTATAGGATTCTCAGGGAAATGGATGGTTGAGATTCAAAGTTGGATGAAGGGCTAGGATTGCTCAGGATCAATGATGTGGCCATGAAGTGGAGTCCAAGTGGAGGCCAAGTGGATTAGGGTTTTGACCATTCAAAGGGGGAAAGATTCTCACACATGTGTGAGCAACCTTTGAAAGTGATGGTTCAATGACAATGTGTAAGAAGGTGTAAGAGGATGTAAGAGAATGTAAGAAGGTGAGAAGACCAGAGTTACTCACACATGTGTGACCAACTTGAGAAAGTGATGACTCATGGTTGAGTTCACATGTGAAGGGGGACAAATGTGTAAGTGTGTGTAAGATGTGTAAGGATTTGTATGAAATGTGAAAGGCTTTGTAAGAAATGTGTAAGTGATGTGTAAGAGTCACATGTGACTTGGGTTGTTTAAGAGTCACACGTGACTTGGGTTTGCTAATCCTTTGATTAGGATTGTGCAAATGATTGGGGAGTGATTAGGTAGAAGATTAGGATTAATTAGTGGCAAGTGGGGTAGAAGGATGGGTTAGGTTAGAGAAGTGAGGTTAGGTGAGGGTTAAAGTTAGGAGCCATGTGCTCAAATATAATTAAATGCAATATTTAATTTCAAGTGGGAGAAAAGGGATAAGCTAGGTTAGTTTAATTAATTTAAGAATTAATTAAACTTTAGGGAAATGGAATAGGATAAGACTAAATAAATGTAAATTTATTTAATCAGGGATAGGGATAAAGAACATTCGTAATTAAATAAATATAAATTTATTTAATTAAAGGTAAGATATGGATTATTAAATAAATAATAAATATCTATTTAATTAGGCTAGGATAAGGGTAATGGATATATTTTAGTATCTACAGTACTTAGTCAAGATTGTAATCCCATTGCCTTTTTAGTGAAAAATTGAATGATGTGCAAAAAAATTATTCAACTTATAATATAGAATTTTATGCAATTGTACAAGCTTTGAGACATTGGAAATATTATATAGTGCCAAAGGAGTTTCAGTTGTTTACAAACTATATTTCATTAAAATACCTAATCACACAAAAAAAATTGAATAATAGACATGCAAAATGGGTCTCTTTTATACAAGGCTACACTTTTTTTAAAAGCATAAATCAGGGAAATATAACCAATTTGTAGATGCCTTAAGTAGGCGTGTAGTATTTTTAACCACCATGGAAAATGAGGTAGTCAACTTTGATGCAATGAAAGATTTGTATGAATCTGATAGTGAGTATTGGGAAATTGTGGACCAATTGAAAAATCCAGTACCTAGACAAATGGAGGACATTCAAGGTGAATACCTTATGTAGGATGGCTATTTATTTAAAGGAGAATAGTTATTCATTCCTATTGTCTCTATGAGATAAAATATTATTAGAGTGTTTCATAGTAGTGGTATGGCTAGATATTTTGGAAAGAATAAGACAATAGCTATAGTACCAGATAAATACTACTGGCCAAAGATGAAATGAGACATAAGCAAGTATGTGTATAGGTGTATAATTTTTCAAGTAGCTAAAGGAAACTCACAAAATATAGGGTTGTATATGCCATTTCCAGTACCCACATCACTATGGATAGATCTGAGCATGGACTTTGTATTGGGGCTTCCAAATACATAGCGAGGTGATAATTCCTTATTTTTTGTTGTTGATGCATTTTCAAAAATGGCTCATTTCATTGATTTCAAGAAAACTAGTGATGGTACTATGGTGAAAAAATTATTCTTTTTAGAAATTATTAGATTGCATAGTGTTCCAAAATCTATCACCTTTGGTCAAGATAACAAGTTCTTGAGTCATTTCTGCAGGACTTTTTGGAAGGATATGGGGACAAAGTTACATTTTTGTAGTGTCCATCATCCTCAAATAAATGGGAAAATAGAGGTGGTCATTCAAAGTTTGGGTAATATTTAAAGATGCATTGTTGGAGAGAAGCCAAAATAGTGGGATTTGACATTACCCCAGGAAGAATTTTCTAATAACAATTTAGTGAATAGGTCAATAAGTAAATCATATTTTCAAGTTTTTTATGGAAGTAATCCAAAGAGTGTTCTAGATTTTGTACAACTATCATTGGCCGATAGAATTAATGATTATGGAGAAGCATTTGTAGAACATGTTCACTAGTTGTAGGAAGAAATAAGATAAAAGTTATAAGGAAAGTAATGAGAGGTACAACTTCAACAGATGTTGGTCCAATACATTAGGTATTTAGTGTAGGATATCTATTAATGGTCCATCTATGAAAGGATAAGTTTCCTACATGTACATAACATAAATTGAATTATAAGAAAATTGATCCATGCAAAATTCTCAAGAAAATAAATGACAATTCTTATGATGTAGATTTACTTGTTGGTCTTGATATTTTCCTTGTGTTTAATGTCTCTGATTTATATACTTTACATGGTGAATATCATTCTACTGATAGTGAGGATGAATTGAATTGGCAGTAGATAATTCCAAGTAAGAAAAAGGAAAATATTGCAAAGGTTTTAGATAAGAAGATTGTTCATACTCGCCAAGGAAAATACAAAAGATATCTGGTACAGTGGGAAGGACTAGCACTAGTAGACAACACATGGATTATAGAGTGGTAATTAAAGAAGCTGGAACAATCTAAATGGAAGTAGTTTGAAGATAAGAACTTGTAGGAGTTGTATTCTTTTCAACCAAAGGAGAATGATGTAAAGAATTTTCATGGTCATAAATTTTGACTCGGTTGTCTATTTGGGCTGAAATTTTATAGGTAGATGTGTCTAAAAGAGTTCTCGAATATGTTAATTAATCTATTTGATTGGATAAAACCTTGACACATTTCTAGGGTCAAATTCCATCATATAAGGCATCAAAGTTAATGTTTACTATTTTTTTCAGGATTTTTAAGTTTTTTTTTTAGTATCTTTCTTTCTATGTATGTAGTTGCTTAGCGAGTTGACGAGTGATATCACTTAAGTTAACTCTAAATAATTGGAATTTTGTTAACTCTTTGGGATAGATTTATAAATTATTAAAAATGGATAAAATTGATTTTATGAAAATTTGCTAAAAATGGTAATTTTTTGTTTGTAGTTAAATTAATTTTTTTCTCCCATTGTACCAGCATAGTAGTTTGGGGAATAATGAAGAATAATTGAATTCTGATCTTTGAAATCTTACAATGTATCTCGCCTTCTCTTATGATTTTGTTAATGATTAAAATCTGATTGGGTGAAAGTATAGATCTGTGTCACACTTAAGGATAATTGGATAGTTCCGATCGAAGGTGTTTTTTCCCAAAATGGGTTTGGTCAGACATGGTCAGGCCAAACACATGTGGCATCCAAGTGGTGCCACACAGTGTCAATATGGAAAATAGTTTTGGCCAGACTGGTTCAACCGAACCACCTACGGTCGAACCAGCTCCAACCAAAACACCCCAAAACTATATAAACTAAATATATATATTTAAGTCCCTCATTTGCATTATAGCAGCTTCCAGAATTCTTGGAGTAGAGAGGAACAAGTAAAATCTTTAGCCAAAAATGGTTAGTGGGGTTTTTTCAAAATATTGTGTTTTTAATGTAGTTTTTAGGCATATTTATAAGTTTTAACATATTTTAATTAATTTTTAATATTTTTTTATTATAACTTAGTTAGTTTTTTATTGTAAATTTTCAATTGTATTTAGGAAAATAGATATTTTTTATATATTAGTTAGTTTGTTTTCTTCTCAAAAATATTAGAAAACCATAAAAAAAATAAAACATTAGGAAACTATAGAAACCAAAAACTACATAAACCCAAAATCCAAAACTACAGAAACCCAAAACCCAAAACTACAAAAACCAAAAACCCAAAACTAAAAAAACCAAAATCATAAGAAAACCAAAAAAATCATAAAACATTAGGAAAACATTAGAGAATGAAAGTTGTATAAGGAGATGTGATTACACAATTAGGGTTCATTATAAACCATAAAATTAATCCAGGTAACCCTAATTGATACTAGTTAAACCTAAACATAATCAAAATATAACTCAAATTGATCCTACAATAAGTATAATGAATTAATCATGCCATAATTATTCCCTAGCCCTAATTGAAACCCAAAAATTACCTCAACCCAAAAATTGTCATAAAAATGTATTCTAACTCAAACTGGTATTGATTCCTAATTGTAACCCTCAATGGACACTATGATTACCTTTATTTGTTTATGATTAGGGTTATTTTTTATTAGGGTTTTTTTATGAGCAGGGTTTGTTTATGTAGTTTACATATTGAAAGTTAACTCCTAATGAATCTTTTATCATATCCCTCTTTGATCCCCAATTTCCAACCTCCTCAAAACCTAACATTAAGCCTTAGTAAACCAAGTACAAAAAAAGAACCCTAACCATAATCAATAAATAACCATAGTCCTAATTAATCCCTAACCCTAATTTAACCCTAATCATTACCCTAGCCAAAAATTTATCGTAAATAAATCAAACTATTATTGAGTCTTAATTGTAACCTTCAATGAATACTGTCCCTAATTCAACCATTGGTCTACTTATATATCCTAAATTTCTAATTTCATAAATTTGTATGGCTTACAAATATAATTTAATCCTTGCCCTAGCCCAAAATTTAAACATTGAATCTTGATCTGGCTCTAATTAAACCTATATAAACTTAAAATTGCAACCTATATAAACTAAGGTAGTACTTAAGTGAGGGGATCTAAAGTTATGATATTGTAAGATACACACACACACACACACACACACACACACACATGTGTGTGTGTGTGTGTGTGTGAGAGAGAGAGAGAGAGTGTGTGGGTGTGTTACGGAAATGTGTGGCCTCCTAATCCAAGACAAGGAGATCCCAATTGATTAATCGAAAGGAGACGATTAATGAAAAAAGGAATCAACTAGTTATGAATAAGGAAGGGAGATCTAATTTCTTAATTATAAAGTGAAACAATAGATCTAAATTTCCTTAATTGAAATGAAACATTTACCTTGGAATGTAGAAGATCTGGAAAAGCCTATTTTCTAATGTCTGTATTGAGTTTCAGGAAAATTTTCAACCGGATTTGGAACAAAAACACAGAGACAAAAAAACACAAAAATCTTTTTCTTTTCTGAGTCAAGTCAATCTTGACAAAAATGCGGGGGCACAATTGTACCCCAAAATGTTGACCTCGACCTTCACTTCTCCGACGGAAAATATGTTTGCGGATCCTGAAAGTTGGCCGAAAAGGGTATCTGAATATGATCTAAAATTTATTGTCTTGTTCCTGTACCTGCAAGAAAAATGGTTTTTTTGTTGGGAAAGGGGTTTTCCTTAGTCAAACCCTGATTTATGAATTAACCTTGAAATCAATAATTGAAATAGAGAATGCTAGCAAGTAGTAGAAGTAGATCTAACAACGAAGCTATGATACTCAAATAGATATGCAATTGTATTTCGAATATAAACAAGTATGTTAATATGAAAGATTTGACTCAATATTAGAAACCATAAATGTAAATCAAAACCTCCATAATTGTATGGTCTAAATCCACCTTGAAGGAATAATGAATTAATCTTGAGGATGCACAAAGGATCTTGAAGGAAGATCACACCACCATGATGGATAGATCTAGGGTTTGAATGATGAATCTTGAATGCTTGAACAAAATCCCTTCAAAGGATTGAATACTTGAATCCTTGATCTTCAAAGGGGAACTTTAATGCTTGAGAGGAAGACTTGAACACCTTTATTGAACACTTGGAAGCTTGAAAACATGTAGAATAATGGATTCTTGAAAGTAAACAATAATGTACTTGTCTCCAAGTAGATCATGATGATTGAAAAATGAGAGGAGAGAGCTTCCTTATATACAAGTCTCGGGCACAATATTCTAGAGAGGCCTACATAGGATAATTAAATTCCAAATATACCTATACCCCTAGAAGTGGACCTATATTAAATATAATTTAAGATTCATTACTTTGACACCCGAAACAGCCAACCCGAAAGCGAGAAAATTAAATTTTGAGTGTCCCTCGACAGCTGAAAAAATTTCTAATTAAAAAGGGGGACCTGGGTCAAGGTTGACCCTGACCTAGGTCATGGTCAAGGTCAACCCTGACCTAGGTCAAGGTCAAGGTCAACCTTGACCCAGGGAGTCAGGACCCCTAGAAAATGTGCCAGGTGGGGTAAATAGTGCCCGAAGAGGCCCAATAAGGGTCCTAAACAGGCACAAAAGATGAAAAGGGGAAGAAATGAGAGGAAAACATGATGATGGAAAAAAAAAACCCCTAAGGAGGGCTAAACTATCTTAACATGGAATTTATTTCATTTTAATATGATACATTAAGCCCCCACTTTAGCGGGAGTATTGTAATCCCTAAGCCAAGGATTCTAACTTAACATACACACACAAAGGTATGAAAAAAAAAACAAATATAAAGCCAAAAGACACAAAAGAGGGGTTAGTATAAAAACAAATCCAAATCAACTAGCAAAGAAAACCTTACTAAGAAATGCTTCCTACACTAATATCATATTTGGAAAGCTATCATAAAAGCATAAATGATTATATAAGAAGGACAAGAGAAATACTATAAATAACATAGCTTCATGATCTAATCCTACTAGCATGAAAGTGAAAGAGAGAAACATGAGAGTGATTATCTCGCCTAGTAAGATGCCCACCTTACCATGAATCACCAAGGAGGGAGAGCCCAATAGGTTCACCCATAAACTGTGCTTTGTAGTTATAATGCGTCTTCTGGTGACTTTTAAAATACCCATAGATCCACATTCTTGTATAACTATGGAATATAAAATGCATGTCTCTTCAGGATTTAGCAACTTATGTGCATTACCTTTCAAGGATTTAGCATATTTTAATTTGAAAATGCGTGTCTCTTTAGGATTTAGCAACTTGTGTGTGTTACCTTCCAAGGATTTTAGCATATTTTAATTTGAAAATGCATGTCTCTTCAGGATTTATCAACTTATGTGTGTTACCTTTCGAGGATTTAGCATATTTGAATTTGAAAATGTGTGTCTCTTTAGGATTTAGCAACTTGTGTGCATTACCTTCTGAGGATTTATCATATTTGAATTTGAAAATGTGTCTCTCTTCAGGATTTAGCAACTTATGTGCGTTACCTTTTTAGCATGTTGTAAAATGTAAACTGTAATATAAGGGAGACCCTATATATGCCCCCTCCTTATCCTAGCTACCTAATAGATAGGATAAGAAAGAGAAGGAGGATACCTACTTCACAAAGTAAGGAGATATCCTGTTAGTAACAATGTACACTATATTCTTAGCGAAGAGTATTGACACTTACATCAAAGAGTATAGATAATCATGAAAAGGATATGTCACTTATGGAAAAAGGATCCTCAAAGAGGAAGAGATCTTATCAACAAGACCTCTACCATATAGGAGTGATTAAGATAAAATATCATCTTTTAGAGAAAATTAAAAAGGGATCAAAGATTCAATCATCAAGCCCCCTGCAATCAAGAGGAAGAGGAATCTTGGAATGAAGGAAGCAAACTCTAAACCAAAGAAAAGGAAAGAGTTGATAAAGAACGTAATTTGTAAAATAAAGAAGAGGAGATGACCTAGGACAATCGCCTCTTATATAAGAGGGTATCCATAGCCAAAACATAAGTCTATATAAGGAAATAATGTTGTACAATAAAAAAATGCCAGAAAGCTAAGGAAATTAGATTCTTAGACAAAGAGAAAGAAGGAAAACCTTTCCCCCATGGATGAAAGCAACGGATATACCAATTATATCAATAGATTTTTTGACAAAGAGATATATTTTCAAAACAAATGTCTTAGAAAAGATATCATGAATACTCAAAGAGAGCTATGGATGATTATGAGCAAAGGAATGAATGTATCATATCATAATACAAATCCATAGAGATAGAATATAGAAAGAATAACCTATTAAACTCAAAACAAGATACATGCTAAGAGAATAATAGATCCTAGAAAAATGGAAGAAGTACCTCTTCCCCCCCAGTGAAAAGACAAGAGGGAGAAAGATCTATATTATGGAAGAATGAGGGGTATTCCCCACATGGAAATTATGAAAAAATTGTAATACCACACGAGAGTGAGATATAATCATAAAGCATCTCTTTCTCTAACATACATCTTGAAATGCACACAATCAATAAGTAAATGTGTATTACTATAGTGATAAGGACATTTGTACTTGGAGAGAGCATCTTTTGGCATAGGTTTAAATATTTCTTTCTTAGAATTCATTAACTGAACATATACCTTCTTAGCCACATCTTGAGGGGTATCAGGGTAATCTAAGGAAGGTGTTAGAAGGAGAATATGAAGAGGCGGACAATGATCAAAATCAACCACCTTAAGTTGAGATAACAAAAAGTCTAGACCATGCTTATCTTGTTTAGGGGATAGATGAACTGGATTTTTAATACCATGTTCATTAACACCAAGCCCTAAACCCTTATAACCTTGTTTAGCCACTATATTGTATCATGTAGTGTACATATCTTGTAAAGATTCTACAAGAGGTGATTGTTTACGGTGATCATGAAAAAATGTTGTGTAAGGCAGAATGATAGGTTTAGAAGAAGTTTCTTTTCTCTTCCCTTTAATATCATCATGGATCGAATAAGAAGGAGAAGGTAAATCAAAGAATTCTTGCACATATGAATCATGAACCATAGTTTGAGTCCCATCACAAGTGTGGGAAGAACTAGGGATAGAAGATGGAGAAATAGGAGTGGGAATATTAGGAATTGGATTAGTAAGAATAGGATTAGGATTAGGAAGATTAGGAATGATAGGATTAGGAATAGGAAGATTAGGAAATTGGGTATCATCTACCAAATTCTTCACATAATCCAAAAGAGAAATAAGTCCGCTACACAAATTCTTAATGAAAGTTTTGAAAGTAGGAAGACTAGTATTAGTTAATCGCAAAATATCATAAGCAAGTGAAACATGAAGAGTAACAATTATGATGAAATGGATGATACTCTTATAAACATCATAAGTACTATAAAGAGATGCTAAGAGAAGAATAATGAGGAAAATAACCATACCCCAAAGCATCTTAAAGATCTTCATAGTGAATGAAATGCAAGAAATGTTTTTATGAGTATGTAGATTTAAGAGCATAAAAGGAAACTAATTTAATATGTATGCAAAACCTAGTCTCTAAGGAAAAGAGGCAAAGCATCTAACACCAAAAAGAAAGAGTTATCTATCTTGGGTTCACCAAAATGTAATATATATAGATAGATAGATAGATAGATAGATAGATGTGTGTGTGTGTGTGTGTGTGTGTGTGTGTGTGTGTGATATGGAAATGTGTGGCCTCCTAATCCAAGACAAGGAGATCCCAATTGATTAACTGAAAGGAGATGATCAATGAAAAAAGAAATCAACTAGTTATGAATAAGGAAGCAAGATCTAATTTCTTAATTATAAAGTGAAATAATAGATTTGAATTTCCTTAATTAAAATAAAAAATTTACCTTGGAATGTAGTAGATCTGGAAAAGCCTATTTTCTGATATTTGTATTGAGTTTCAGGAAATTTTGCAGCCAGATCTGGAACAAAAATGTAGAGATGGACAAAACCCAGAAATATTTTTCTTTACTGAGTTAGGTTGACCTTGACCCAAATGTGGGGGCACAATTGTACCCCAAAATGTTGACCTTGACCTGTACTGCTCTGACAGGAAATTTTTTTGCGGATCTCGATAGTTGGCCGAAAAAGGGTATCTAAATCTGATCTAAAATTCACTGTCCTGTACCTATACCTACAAGAAAAATGGTTTTGTTTGTTGGGAGAAGGGTTTTCCTTAGTCAAACCCTAATTTAGGAATCAACCTTGAAATCAATAATTGAAATAGAGAATGCTAGCAAGTAGTAGAAGTAGATCTAATAACAAAGCTATGATACTCAAATAGATATGCAATTATATTTCGAATGTAAACAAGTATGTTAATATGAAATCTTGGACTCAATATTAGAAACCATAAATGTAAATCAAAACCTCCATGATTGTTTGCTTGGAATCCACCTTGAAGGAAGAATGAATGAATGTTGAGGATGCACAAAGGATCTTGAAGGAAGATCACACCACCATGATGATGAACTATAACTGATTAAATGTTTGAATATGTTAAGTTGATGATCACCAAGACATAGAAAGTTAATGCAAGACATTAAATCAGTTAATGTATTGTATTGTCATTGATGTCAACTTGATATAATCTGTATGGTCATGTACATATTTCTAAAAGACTTCAAAGAACCAATGAATCAAAGGCTATGCTATCAGTAATGCATAAAAGTTAAGTATTCACAAAATTACTGCATACACCAACAGAGTGCACATCGACGGGAAGAGTAAACCAATGAGAGAAAAGTCATAGTGTTACCCAATGAGAAAAAGCACAGCATTACCGATGAGAAAAGTCACAGTGTTACTCGACGAGAAAAGAATAGTGTAACCTGACAGACAAAATTACATTGTTTCCCGACAGATGGAGATCCCAAAGACAACTGAAGTCTCACCGACGAAAATAGTCAGTTGTCACGGATGACTAACTGAAGTATTGACCGACAGAATAAAGAGTTCAAAAATGACAAAATGCATAGCTATCAAGAGCTAAATATAGACTTAACTGGTACTTATCATTGTTTTAATCAACAAGATAAAGCCATAGATAAGTAAAGGATTTAAAGCTACCTAGTCCAGTTGGCAAGAAGATCTCTACGAGATAAAACAAGAGTTTTCTTTAAATCTAATTTGCGAGAATTGTGGATCATGCCAACATCAAGAAAGCCAAGAATCGGTGAAATCATGTCTATATAAGAGACAAGCTTATTAAATGTGAACAAGGGGAGTGACAAGAGAATAAATGTTGAAGAGATTATGAAGAAGAAGAAAGTCTTAATTCAGACCTGATCAATCAAGCTGAGGAAAGACCTAAATTCTGCAGACATCGATGAAAAGTGATACAACATCATAGAGCACAAAAGTGTGAGAAAAATGTATTGAATTGATAACATTGATCAGAAAGGTAATGCACTTACAATAGATCTGAAAATCTGCAATTCTAGTTGTATACGTGAACAAATCAATTTATTGTTTCAATTTAACCATTGAAGCATCAAGTCTCTTAACCGAGCAGGACTTAAAAGTCTTTTCTAATTGAGATACATCCCAAGGAGTATCAAAAAGTTTGATCATACAAATTAGCATTGGATATGCCCGATACCTATTGATAGGCCAAGAGAGTGTTTGATCAAGGATGGTAGCATTAGATGCCAGATACTAAGTGTCAAATTATTCATTTAAATTCTCTAACAAGGTCACACCTAATAGTGTGTTTGTAACCTTTAACAGGGCTGGATCTTCATCGAGCTCACTTCAGAAGAGTGAAAATTTGGGTTACCGGTCCCAGTGGTTTTTCCCTTAACAGGGTTTCTACGTTAAAAATCCATGTGTCATGTGTTTATGAGTCATTACTTTACTATTTTGAATTTCACATAAGTAAATCTACATTGATGGGTATACACTAGCTATTTACTGTATTTCAGTAAATAGAAAGACTGATTATCGGTAAACATACAGTAGAAGGTTTTACAAAGCAATCTGACAAGTAGTAATTTGATATAAGTATTTCAAGGCAATCATCTTGTAGGACTAGAGATAACTAGAGGCTGATAAATGTGGTAATAAGTTTTTGGGTTGATTTGAGGATTAATTTTTTAGGCCACTAATTCACCCCCCTCTCACTTATTCTAACAATTGGTATCAGAGCTTGTGTGCTTAGAAGGAAGGTTTCAATACCTAAGCTAAATATCACAAGATGAACAGATGAGATGTGCCTAAGTTGAACAAAGACAACTTTTCTTCATGGAAAAGTAGGATAAGAATCCACTTATCAGGTATTGGAAATGATGTTACTCAATACTTAGATACTGAATATGTGTTTCCCACAGGAGCACTCACAGTTGAACAAATGAGAGAGAAGCATGCAGCCCAACTACATGATAATAGAGCTTGCTTCCTCACTCTCTGATGCTGAATTTTAAGATGTCAAAGCATGCACAACTGCAAAGAAGATGTGGGATAAATTGAAGCATGTACATGGTGGTGATAAAAAAGTTCTGAGAGCTAAGGCAGAAAGCCTTAGAGGAAATTTTGATGATCTCAGAATGAAAGAAGGTGAAAACATCACACAGTACAACACAAGAATCAAAGAGGTAGTCAATGCTATCTGAGGAGTTGGAGGTGTACTAGATGAAGATATAGTGGTAAGTAAAATTATAGGAACCTTACTAC
The DNA here is from genome assembly GCA_018584345.1 of Thuja plicata. Taxonomy (NCBI): domain Eukaryota; kingdom Viridiplantae; phylum Streptophyta; class Pinopsida; order Cupressales; family Cupressaceae; genus Thuja; species Thuja plicata. The sequence goes on along the minus strand of MU224826.1, from coordinate 2,033,916 downwards.
CTACTTATGCTATTAGAGTACTTGCCATACATGAAACTAGAGTAGTAGCAAATAACAATGTTACTCTAGATAGTTTGATTGGAAGACTAATTTCATTTGAGATGAATAATTTTGATAATAGAATCTTACCAAACATAGATTCTGCATTCAAATCTTCTATGAGAATAAGTAAATCAAGTCATAAACACAATATGAGAAAAGATAGTGAAAGTGAAAGTGAAGAAGAAGATCTTGATGAAATTGAAGCACTTATGGCTAGAAGAATGCAGAGAGGCAAAGGTAAATTACCACTTGTATTTTTTAATTGTAAAGAGATTGGAAACTTTGCTGCAAGATGTCCTAATAGAAGAGAAGATGACAGAAGTAATGGCAGGTCATTTGAAAAGAAGTTTGACAAAGGTGATAATCGAGATTACAGAAGCAACTAAAAATCAGAAAGAAGAGATACCCGAGACTACAAGGAAAAAGGAAAGAAGTCTAGTTACCTAGCTACATGCAAAGATTAATATATTGACACTGAATTTGATGAAGACATTGAGATGGTTTTTGTGGTAGTAAAAGATGATTCAGATGAAGATGAAGAAAGGTATGTAGAAACTGCACTCATATCTAAAGTTAGTAAAAATGATGTCTGGATCATAGATAGTGGCTGCACTCACCATATGACTGGTGACAAACAAAAGTTTGAGACTTTTGAATACTATAATGGTGGTTCAATAAGAATGGGAAATGACACACCTTGTCTAGTTGAAGGTAAAGGAACTATAATGTTGAATAACCTGATAAAATGTGAAAATGCTTATTGGGTGAAAGGATTGAATTATAATCTATTGAGTGTTTCTCAGCTAAATAATTTGGGTCACAGAGTATAAGCATTTGAAAATAAGAAGGCAGAGATCTTCAATTAATCATGAAGGTTGATTGGTACCAGTGAGCAGACAAAAGGTAACTTATTCTATCTGCATGATATTGATACCACTTGCTTAATGGATAGAAACAAAGACATATGGTTGTGGCATAAAATATTGTGTCATGTAAATTTTGACAACATGATAAAGATAAGAAAAAATATAAATGTAAGAGGCTTACCGATAATGTCAAAGCCAGAAAATATCATGTGCAAAAATTGTCAAAAAGGTAAGATGAAAAAGTCTAGTTTCAAAAGCAAAACCCATACATCTGATGCCATTCTAGAATTAGTCCATACTAATCTATGTGGACCCATGAGGACAAAGAGTTACTATGGTGATAGATATTTTATTCTCTTTGTTGATGATTACTCTAGAATGATGATAGTTATGTTTCTAAGAGATATCAAAAGCATTCAAGATGTTTAAATGGTAAAAATAAATGATAGAAAAAAAAGTGGTAAGGAATTAAAATCCTTAAGATAAGATAGAGGAGAGGAATTTATTTCAGATGAATTCACTAACTTTTGCAATGAGCATGGAATCAAAAGGCAAGTCTCTGCACTGAGAACACCACAGCAAAATAAAATTGGTGAAAGAAGGAATAGATCCATTGTTGATTGTGCAAGGACACTGATGATAGAGAAAGACATCACCCAAATCTTATGGAGGGAAGCTATTAGTACTACTATTTACACATTGAGCAAAGTACAATTGAAGAAAGACACCAAGAAGACACCCTATGAGCTATGGTATAGTTACACACCCAATGTAAGTTACTTCAAAATATTTGGTAGTCAATGCTATATCTTAAAAGATGATAGAAATGGAAAGCTTGACTCCAAAAGTGATGAAGGTATCTTTCTAGGGTATTCCACCAAGATCAAGGCTTATAAATGTCTCAATAAAGCCTCTAACAAAATTGTTGAAAGTGCAAATGTAAAGATAGATGATTATGTAGAGAAGAATGAAAAGGAAAGAACAAAAGAACCAGAGGACTACAATAGGTTTGTTTACAATGAATAACCTAACACTCTACCTGACCAACAATGTATAGCTCCCGAGAAATAGAATATTACACCTGAGCATCAGGCTACAAATACTAAAAATTAGGATATTGCTGAAGATTATGTACTAAGCAATGGAGATTAGAATGAAGGACACAATGATGATCAAGATGATAGAACAATAATTGAACCTGTACTTGCTAGGTATGTCAGAAGGAACCATCCACAGAACTAGATCATTGGAGACAAGAAGGCTGGTATGAGAACCAAAAGTAAGTCTCTAAACACAAGATGTCTAATTTTTGATTTTGAGCCAAAATTTGTCAATGTTGCACTTGATAATGAAGAATGGATTAGTGCTATGAATGAAGAAATTGAGTAGATTGAGAAAAATAAGACATGGACACTTTTACCGAGACCAGATGAAAAGAATGTCATCGGTACAAAATGGATATTTAGAAATAAACTGAATGAGAATGGAGAAGTCACTAGAAATAAAGAAAGACTAGTATGCAAGGGATATACACAAGAAGAAGGGATTGACTATGGAGAAAAATTTGCACCCGTTGCTAGGATAGAAGGAGTGAGAATATTACTTTCTTATGCTACATTTAAAGGATTCAAGGTATACCAAATGGATGCCAATTCTGCATTCCTAAATGGAATACTTGAGGAAGAGGTGTACATTGAACAACCAGAAGGGTTTGTTGATCTAGACAAGAGGAACATGGTATGTAGAATACACAAAGCCTTGTATGGATTGAAACAAGCACCAAGAGCCTTGAATGAAATAATTCATTCCTATCTCATAAGTATTAGATTTGTAAGAACTAGTGAAAACAATAATCTTTATTTGAAGGAAGATACTAATGCTAACATTTTGATTGCTAAAATATTTGTTGATGACATCATATTTGGAGGCAATGATATGTTATACAAATAATTTGAAAATGAAATGAGCAAAGAGTTTGAGATGTCTATGTTTGGATAGATCAAGTTCTTTCTTGGTCTACAGATCATACAACAAGATGAAGGCATTTTCATTACACAATCCAAATACATCAAGGAAGTGCTGAAAATATTCAAGATGAAAGATTCCAAGCCAGTTGGAACACTGATGGCAACTGGATGTAAGCTGAAAAAGGAGGACAAGTCACCTAAGGTAAATCAGACTTCGTAAAGATCAATGATTGGAAAACTCATGTATGTTGTACATACTAGACCAGATATTGCACATGTAGTAGGAATAGTTGCAAGATTCCCTATTAATCCTAGGGAATCAGATATGACTGCTGTGAAAAGAATCCTAAGATATCTGAAGAATACTGAGGAATATGGCTTATAGTATAGAAGAGAAGGAAAATTTGAACTTAAGGTCTTTACTGACGCTGATTGGGCTAGAAACATTGATGACTAAAAGAGCACAACTGGAGGAGCATTCTTTATGGGTGAAAAACTTGTCACATGGATCAGCAAGAAGCAAGGATGCATTTCTCAGTCTACTGCAAAAGTAGAGTATGTTGTTGCTGCTGCAAAATTCTCAAATATTGCGTGGATCAAATAATTACTACAAGGTATGCATATGAAAATTCTTGAACCAGTAATTATCTATTGTGATAATACTAGTGCAATTAACATTTCCAAGAATCTAGTCATGCATGCTAAGACAAAGAATATTGCTACCAAATATTATTATTTGAGAGAACAATTTAAAGAAAAGGAGGTGATACTTGAATATGTGCAATAAAAGGAACAATTAGCTGATATCTTCACCAAGCCACTACCAAAGGATACATTTGAGTACTTGAGAAAGAGACTAGGGGTCAGACCCTTGTTTACTAGTCAGTAAGATGACTAAAAGGTTGCATCAACCTACATATTATCATAACATCATTCATGTTGATGCAAGAAAAGAAATGGAGTTCAAAGATACATCTATACACAACAAGGTATTTATCTACTCCAAGCACTAGATTTGTTATATTGCTGATGAATTGGGAAATTCAAGGAGTATATTGAATGGATAGAAAGGATTGTTTGACATTACTGTCAAATATTTGTTTGGTATTGTTGTGAAAGGGAGAGATTATATCCATTATCACATTAGGGAGATATTATATCAATTATCACATTATCCAAAGGGAGAGATGTAACTATAAAGGGAGAGTACATATGAAGGGAGAGATTGCTAAAAAGAGAGAAAAGAGACATCAAAAGAAAAGAACAGTCAAAGGGAGAGAGTTTGACACAAGAAGAGAACACATCACATTAGAAGAAGAAATATTATACATCTATCTAGTGAAGGGATTGAAGACAGAAAGAGAGCTGCAAGAATCAAATCTAAGCTATGTGAGATTAACGAGGATGAGATATTTGTATCGGTTATAGTACATAAGATTGGTAGTTTGATGAAATTCAACTATTATATTTCATATTGTATTAGTGATAATATAGTGTGATAATGTAGTGTGTTGCCATCAATTTCAAAGGGAGAGATTGATGAACTATAATTGATTAAATATTTGAAGATGTTAAGTTGATGATCACCAAGACATAGAAAGTTAATGCAAGACATTAAATCAGTTAATGTATTGTATTGTCATTGATGTCAACTTGATATAATATGTATGGTCATGTACATACTGCTAAAAGAATTCAAAGAATGAATAAATCAAAGGATATGCTATCAGTAATGCATAAAAGTTAAGTATTCACAAAATGACTACATACACCGATGGAGTGCACACCGACGGGTAGAGTAAACCAATGAGAGCAAAGTCACAGTGTTACCCGATGAGAAAAAGCACAACATTACGGACGAGAAAAGTCACAGTGTTACCTGAAGAGCAAAGAATAGTGTAACTGGACGGATAGAATTAAAGTGTTTCCTGACGGACGGGGATCCTGAAGACAACTGAAGTCTCACCAATGAAAACAGTCAATTATCACTGATGACTAACTGAAGTATTGACCAAGAGAACAAATAGTTCAAAAATGACAAAATGCTTAGCTATCAAGAGCTAAATATAGACTTAACTAGTACTTATCATTGTTTTAATCGACAAGATAAAGCCATAGATAAGTAAAGGATTTAAAGCCACCTATTCCAGTTGGCAAGAATAACTCTACGAGATAAAACAAGAGTTTTTCTTTAAATCTAATTGGCAAGAATTGTGGATCATGCCAAGATCAAGAAAGCCAAGAAACGGTGAAATCATGTCTATATAAGAGACAAGCTTATTCAATGTGAACAAGGGGAGTGATAAGAGAATAGATGCTGAAGAGATTTTGAAGAAGAAGAAAGTCTTAATTTAGACCTGATCAACCAAGCTAAGGAAAGAGCTAAATTCTATAGACACCAACAAAAAGTGATACAATGTCACAGAGTAGAACAGTGCGGAGCAAAGGTATTGAATTGATAACATTGATCAGAAAGGTAATGCACTTACAATAGATCTAAAAATCTACAATTCTAGTTGTATATGTGGACAAATTAATTTACTGTTTTAGTTTAACCATTGAAGCATCAAGTCTCTTAACTGAGCAGGACTTAAAATTATTTTCTAATTGAGATACATCCCAAGGAGTATCAAAAAGTTTGATCATACAAAGTAGCATTGGATATGCCTGATACCTATTAACAGGCCAAGAGAGTGTTTGATCAAGTATGGTAGCATTAAATGCTAGATACGAAGTGACAAACTATTCATTTAAATCCTCTAACAAGGTCACAACTAACAGTGTGTTTGTAACCTTTAACAGGGTTGGCTCTTCACTGAGCTCACTTTAGAAGAGTGAAAATTTGGGTTACCGGTCCCAGTGGTTTTTCCCTTAACAGGGTTTCCACGTTAAAAACCCATGTGTCATGTGTTTATGAGTCATTACTTTACTATTTTTCATTTCGTATAAGTAAATCTAGATTGATCGGTATACACTAGTTATTTACTGTATTTCGGTAAATAGAAAGACTACTTATCAGTAAACATACAGTAGAAGTTTTTACAAAGCATTCTGACAAGTAGTAATTTGATATAAGTATTTCAAGGCAATCATCTTGTAGGACTAAATATAACTAGAGGCTTATAAATGTGGTAATAAGTTTTTGGGTTGATTTAAGGATTAATTTTTGAGGCCACTGATTCAC
>MU224826.1:1941177-1992645 GCA_018584345.1 Thuja plicata | reverse complement strand
TCATCAATCTTTACATGAGTACTTTCAATTATCTTCTTTAATCTCAAATTAAAACATATGTATGCTTTTCTTTTAGTAGAGTAACCAAGGAAAATACCTTCATCGCTTCTGGCATCAAACTTACCAACACCATCATCTCTCTTGATGTAGCACTTGTTACCAAATATTTTGAAGTATTTTACTATAGGTACATTACCAAACCAAAGTTCATAAGGTGTCTTATCCATGCCTGGCCTTAGTTGTGTTATGTTGATAGTATAGACTGTTGTATTAACTGCATCTCTCCAATAGGTGTGTGCAACTTTTCCTTCAATCATCATAGTGCACACTGTATCAATTATAGTCTTGTTCCTTCTTTCTACTATACCATTCTGCTATGGGGTTCTGGGTGCACTCAACTATCTTTTAATTCCATGTTCTTCACAATAGTCATAAAACTAGTTAGAGGTGAATTATTCTCCTCTATCTGATCTCAGACACTTTAGTTTTAATCCAGATTCATTCCCCACTTTGGCTTTGAATATTTTGAACTTCTCAAAGGCTTCAAACTTCTCCTTTAAGAACAAAACCCACATCATTCTTGAAAAATTATCAACAAAAAAAATGAAATACCTTTCTCCATAATATGACCTGGTTTGAGTAGGACCACATAAATCTATATGCAGTAGGTCTAACTTGTTTTCAGCTGAGTTCTACTTGCTTCTGAAAGAAATCCTTACATGATTTCCCATAACACATTCCCTACATATTGTGTTAGCTAGTCTTGCAATACTTTGAAGATCTCTAACTATCTTGACATTGCTTATCTTCACTATATTATCAAAATTGATATGACAGAGTCTCTTATGCCATAAACAACTGTCATCCACTTTTGCAACAAAACAACTTACATCTAAATTGAGCTGGAAAACATTACCTTTTGTTTTGGAGCCTGATGCAATCATGTCTCCTTCTTTGTTGCTAATAATGCATTTGTTGTCTTTGAATTCTAAATGATAACCTTTGTCAAGTAGCTATCCAACACTTAGTAAATTGTGATGTAATCCATCAACATAGAGAACATCATCTGTCTTGTTCTTTCCATCTAGGGTGATGGATTCTCTGCCTATGATAGGTTTAGGAGTGTTATCTCCAAATCTAACCATACCACCTTTGTACTTGTCTAGATGAAAAAATATTTCTTTATCACCTGTCATGTGATGAGAGCATCCGTTGTGATGATCCAATTAGTTCTAATGTCTTCTTTGGAAATTAGGGCTAACTCCTGTGTTTCCTTTTTATCTTCAATGTCCATATGCTCAAACAATTTTTCCATGTCTTTTAGGGCAATGAATCCAATTTCATCTTCTCCTAAATCTTAATCAATTACACCTTCTTCAGCATGATAGCATTCCTTCCTATATTTAGGTTTATAATCAGATCTAAATTTCTTTACTCTTGTAGGACACTTGGATGCAAAGTGACCGATCTTGTTGGATGAAAAACATTTGAATGGAAGTTGTCCTTCATATTTCCCTTTGCCTTTCTATTCTCTTTTAGCAATCATAGCTATGATTTCTTCTAGTTCTTCATCAACTTCTTCTTTCTCATTATTGCTAGAGATGTGAGATTTCTTACCATGAACTCAAGCTTTGAAGGTTGTTTCACCTTTTGGTTCAGTCTTCAATCTTGATATCTCAAATGCAGAGATTTCACTAATCAAAGTCTCTCTCTTGAAGTCTTGTGAAAATTGCATGGTTACCTCTAGAATACTGATCTTGTTCTCATAGTCTAATTTAAAGTAGTCAACAACTTGTCCATTATATCTTCTTCTGATATTTCTCCACCATTGTTTCCGATTCTAGAAAATGCTTCATTTATCGTCTGATTGTAGGCTCTAATGTTCTCTTCAGGTAACATCTCAAGACTATTGTATTTCTTTTTCCATGTCTTCCTGTGCGCATTCTTTGCTTGAACATCCCCTTCAAACATGTCTTCTAAATACTTCCATATTGTGTATGCCTTGTCTAATTTCTTGATCTCTGACAATTCACTATTAGATAGTGCACTTATAAGGGCTTCTTTGGCAACTTCATTAGCTGTGAATGTATCCTTTTGTTTACTAGTAGCATCATCTCTTGATAGTTTTTTTAAAGAGGGAATAACAACTTCTTGTGTGGCTATCTCAAAGATGTCAAAACTAACACACTATAGATGTGTTATCATTTTGTTTTTCCAATCTAGATAATTTTCTCCATCAAACTTAGGGCTCTCTTTTTTGAAGTAAGACATCTGATCTACCTTAAGCTGTTAGGATTCTTCTTCAAGGCACTTGGATCTAATACCAATTGTTAGAATATTCCAAAAGGATAACTGAGGGGGGGCGCGAATTAGTTATCAACTAATTTAATTCTTTTATCTTATTAACTCCATAATACAATAAAGTAAATGCACATTCAGATAACACAATAGACAACACCACAATTTGGTTACGGGGAAACCAAATGGTAAAAACCCCGATGGGAATTAACACCCACAATGAACTATACTTGTTTATAATAATCCCTGTTAGAAGATCTTGCAACCTTGTTAGGATTTATTCTTTACAATGCAATAAGTAAAGTGACCTGGTTAAGGGTCTGACCCTGTTAGGAGTCTTTTACAAATAACCCGGTTAATGTTGAGGACTCACTATCCAAAAGCTCATTTCTTTAATGGTGAAGGCTAAAACATTTTGTAGAACAGATATGCACTATATCTGATGATGAACTGTAGAGTAGACCTATTGTCTTGATCAGTTCCAGTGTATTGTAATCTTTCTCTTCTTCTTCACATAGATCCTTGATGAATGAAACTTGACTGATATTTTTCTCTGCACTTTCCTGTATCTTTTCTTATCATTCACACTTAGCATTCCACAAATGACTTGCTATAAGTATCTTCCTCAAAGTATAAGATCAAGGGACCTGTTAGACAACTCTTCATAACATCCTTTTCAGCTTTACTAATCACACAAGCATAATTACAACCATGCAATATAAACTGAATAGACGCGATGCTTCACTAAGTCAACCTCACCAAATTAACTCTAACTTTGCAATCTTGTTGAAACACATTTGGCGCCTTTAGATAACTATCATCAACTCATGAATTAAATTGAATATACATACGCATATCTAGAAGATAGGTGCAACTCAAGAAACAATGAAATACGTCGGCTCTATACAAACAAACTCCAGAAACTATAACTGCCACATAAAAAAATTACACAACACAACTAAAACTCCATAAATGAGTCTGCATGTATGAACAAAGCATAAACAACATGTCTACAACATGAACATAACCGCGCAAGGCTTGATAACATCATTCTGATAAGTACATACTGAACACTGTTGTATATTATATGTTGTCATCAATGACAAACATACAGTCAACTAGCTACCAGAAGTAAATCTCCAACACCCTCAGCAATAATCACTGATAATGGGGGGCAATTCAAAAAAAAGGATTTGACAGAGAAATGCTCTAAGTTTAAAATTACTCAACATTGGTCTTCCATCTATTATCCTCAGGGTAATGGATAGGCAGAAGCATTCAACAAGACAATCCTTAAAATCCTGCATCACACAGTGCACAAATCCAGACGAGATTGGCAGCTCCAGATTAATCCAGCTCTTTGGGCATACAAGACAAGCATAAGAAAACCAACATGGGCTACTCCCTATGCTTTGGTTTATGGAGCAGATGTTGTGTTACCAATTGAGGTTGAGATTCCTTCTCTGTGAGTCTCCCTGAAAGGCCTCATTACTGATGAAGATAATAGAATATCTCGGCTACAAGAGCTAGAATTACTTGATGAACGTCAGCAAGTAGCATTCGATCACCTTAGAGCATATCAGAAAAGGATATCCAAGAGCTATAACAAGAAATTTAGACCAAGGTATTTTCAAGAAGGTGACCTCATTCTAAGGGAGAACCCTAAGAATCAACAACATTGGATCCAGAAAGGAAAATTTGAACCAAAATGGCTTGGTCTGTATGTTGTCACTGCGGTGTTTGGGTCTAGCACGTATCAAATTTCTACTACTGAAGGAGAGCAACTCAAAGATCCCATCAATGCTCTTCATCTAAAAATTTTCTACAGGTGATACATCTTTAGTGTGCTCATATATATAGTAAAGTCCTAAAAAAATTCTAAAAATGTCCTGAAAAATGATCATCTTACTGTAAACCTAGAAATAGATGCTTTGATGTATCTCCAAAAAAATCATATATTCCAAAAATACAAAAAAAAATTAAAAATTGAAAAATACAAAAAAAAAAAAGAGAAAAAGAAAAAAGGTGCCATTGATGAAAACCTAGGAAACAGACGTCATGGTAGCAAAAAAAAAAAAAAAATTCTGCCAAGAAGGTGAAAACCTGGTAAATAGGTGCCTCTTGTACCACATTGCTATATCTATTGCAGCACCACTTGGCTTTATGCATTTTCTTTCCTACTTTGCTGCTTTCCTGCTTGCATTTGCTTTTCCACATGCTTTCAATTTCCCGTCAAGACACCAACTTACATGGATTGAAAATGGTCATTCTCTCAGGACAACCCTCATGGTCTAGGGGGCATTATCCCATTACCTTTTGGGATCTACTTTGCGACACTCACTAGATGTTCTCACTGTGTCTGCCTACTGTCACTTAGCTTATACTGAGTTCTCTCTCCTTGAGAATCTCCCTAACATCAGTCACCAGTGGTTCTCACTGTGTCTACCTATAGATGTCTAATCTAGTCCTATGATCTCTTCACTCGAGCTCTCATGCATCAGTCACCAGTGGTTCTCACTACGTCTGTCTACTATCGATGAACTATTGAGATTTCTCACATCTGTTACAGTTGGAGTTTGCACTCAAAAGCTCTATCTAACGATACTCAGTCTTGATGTTTCTTTGCTTTAGTTGTACATAGCTTTTGGTCACTTTCATGACACTCTGGTTCCTTTGCGAACCCTACTGACTTGACATTGATTCAGTGCCATATGCCTGGGGGCAACCAAATCTAGTTTGTCCTCGCAACATTCGTCAAGTCAGTCATCGTTACTTGGGGGCATGGGTCCCAAATTTGATCACATGTTTGGTTTACACTTGGGTCAGTAATCTTGTCACTTCTCAAGGACAACTCGCTACTGACACAAACTGGTGTTTTTCAACACCACCATAAATAGTGTTTTTTAACACTATCTTTGGACACATCTTTGTTTTTTTAAACACACATCGGATATGTCAAACGTAAACATCTATCGATAACAATCAAACACAATGCACTCACAAGCACAATGGTGTTTTTCAACATGTCTAAACATGAACATATTTGAAAAAAATTGAAACTGGCTAAGCTATGATTGAACCTTTCTTTGTATGTTATCTATTCTCATGGATTTCATTAATATTTTCTTTGTCTACTACTTGTTGGTGTAGTCCCGATGATCCAGCAATGTCAAATAGACAGGGTGTATGTGATAAGAGCTCCTGCACTAAGGNGAACAACCTCACATCCCTCAATCTTGTTTATTTGCATGCCATGGTGAGGTCAGTACTATCTCGTTGCCTTTTGTTGCTCTATTTGTTATTGCTTTCTTTGTTTACACATGATCGCGCTCATGGTTATCTTGGCTTTGAATGCCTTGATACTGGTGTACTTTTGCAACATTAACTGGAAACAATATTCAGGTCATCTTGGCTTTTGTGCCCTGGTGCTTACGTTTGTTTCCTATATTTTATCCAATGTAGGTCATATTCATATCCTCATGGTTGCATTGTGGCACCAGTGAGGGTTGTATCGACTTCTCTATTCCAAGAAAATGCTCAATGATGATGATTTTATGATGGGTCTCACAACCATGTCCTAGAATTGCATTTTCATATTGCATCTAGCATAGGATTGCATTTTCATTCTAGACTTGCATTGTGGCAGTGATTCGGTGTTCTCTTCATTGCATTCTCTTGGATTCATACATTGGGGAGTTCTTCTTCACTGTCGTGGTTTTAGCATGACTGCACAAGTGTTTGACTCTCGCTCTTGATTCTTCACATGTTCTTTTGGTTAGCATTCGTCATCTTGCATGAGATGTTAGTACCATATACATTGCACATTCACAACTCATTATCACCTACACATTGCATTTACATATTCTCATTCATAAGTGCATTCACATCCATCATATTTGCCTCTACATACATATGCATTTCATACATTTACATACATTCTAACTCATCTAAAACATCTAAGCATATAGGAAACATCTCATAAAAGACAAACATGACACATGTGATGATACCAAAAGACAAGCTCATAAATATATATATATATATATATCCAATGTGTTGATACAAATATAAAAGGGTGCTACTCCAGCACAGTCTATCTCAAAATTGTGCTACAAATACATGGATGCCAATGCATCAGATACATCCTATGATCTCATCTCTCAATCTATCAAATCTAACTCTGGCCTTCTCCCTCATCACCTGGAGGAGGTAGAGGTGGAGGCATATCTGGTGGAGGTGATGTTGTGCACCCTTCGACCCTCTGGCATAGATAAAAAATATGGCAACCTGTGATGCCTCATCATGCACTACCCCTATATAAGACACATAGTAGTAGGCCGCTCGGGCGGTCTGATGTCAGATCTCCTCCTAAACTATTTGTAGCTGCCCTTGGAGATCCTGCACCTCTCAATCTCTATCTAAAAGTCATGCATCTCATATAACTATCTGTACCATCAAATCTCCAACCTGTCTGGTTAGATACCTAACCCTCTCTCTAGCTCTACACAAGGCCTCCTGTGTCTGAGGCGATGCGTCACCCTATCTCAGCTGATCCACCTGCATCGGATCCTCCTATGGGACCTCCTGCTACTCGACCTAATCTTGTATGTCCTCCAACTGCATGGCTATCCTCCTCCTACTCTGCTTCCTGCTACCACTGGCACTGGGATCTATCCTCATCTCATGCGTCGGTATGTCCACCTATACTATATGTGGACGCAGCACCGGATGTGGTCTTTGCAGTGGTGATGCCAAAGGAACCTACTGTTGGAGCACCTATGGGGGTACTACCTATCCTCAGCCTACCATACCAATTGGATCTGTGAATCTGTGGAATGGATGGATCACAAAGTGCTCCTGATACTCTACGGTCATGTTGCCATCTACCACATCCCTCAGGTAATCCCACTATATCAGGACCAATGCTCGTATGTTGATCATAGTCTATCCTTGATCTAGCTTCGTCATCCAGCCTCTCCTCACCTCATCTATGAATTGAGCATATGCAGTATACTCCTGTGATATATCCTGTGGTTGCCCAAACTGATGCCATACCCACTTATGCGAGAATCTCTCAATCAAAGTGATAGCGTGACCAATCATTGCTTGTGAGAAAAATATATAACTCAGCTGCTCTGCAGCATCATCCCATAGCTCTATCAATCTCCAAGGTCTCCATACCACTGCTGCTAGGTTATCGAGCTAGGCTTTCCACTGATATATCTTACCCAGGGCTGGCTGAGTAATCATACCCTTGTACCTACAGATATACGGCTCTAAAGGCCACCTCAAATCCTCACATATCAGCTGAGTCATAGGAAGATGCTCCCATGCCCATACCTATAGGAAAAATACCCCAGCCGCCATGCTCTTTGCCTCTCGATAGACGATCTCATACATCTTATGATACATGTGGGCCAACATGCACCGATCCCATCTATAATGTCTGGGCCAGGCTAACATCTGCTATAGCATCCTGCCCCAGCCACACTCCAAACCATGTTGTCCATGATCAGGCATCAGATAGCACCCAAGGAAGCATGCTAATACCACTGGCAATCTATGTGTGGGTCCATACACACTAATCAGATCTTCCCATGGGATGGCTCTCCCCATGACAAGGTCATCCTGTAATATCTCTCTCAGTGCCAGTGTCCCAAGTCTAGGCTGCACCTCATACTCCACCCTAGCTCTATGGAATGGAATCCTCAGTATCATGTAAATTTCCTCAGGGGTCACTGTCATCTCACCCTGTGGCAGGTAGAAAGTGTTCATTTCTGAATGGAAACGCTCAACAAGTGCTCCCAATAATTCATGATTTACCTGAATCTCAGGTACATCACATAGAGAGGTCAGGCCCAAACTATCTAGATGATCTATCTTTGCATCATCTAACTGTGCCACTAGTCTGCTAATGGCTGGGTGATGTGATCTGAATGCAATATCTGGGAAGTCCACCTGCACGACATGCAAACAACATTGCACGATCAGTACTCTGAGATAATCAAAGAATAATGAGACAATTAAGCATTACAGACATCCTACAGACAGTAACAACATTGATGCAGATGCTATTGGATGTGACATAGACTTATTTCATATTCTAACTGCTCGCTTTTCTCCATGCGAAGAAGCAGATTTTCGCGTGAAAAAGTACTCTTTCGCACGAAGAAGTTTTTCAGACTGCGCAAACTTTCATGTTCACGTGAACTTTGCTGCCATTCATGTGAGAAAACAACCTATTGGAGGTTTCTCATGTGAAAGTGGGTACTCTCCCACACGAGAATTCCCCCGCATGGCGCGAGAAGACACTTTCTCACGCAAAATTTTCCTACGGGCCACGCGAAGAAACTACTTCTTCACACGAAATCCCGCAGATAGTTTTCTAAAAATGTGACAAAACTTACAAAAATTGACAGAAATTAATGAAATTTGAAATGCTGGCAAGGTTCATTGACCACTTATCAGAGGTCCATACCCGGCCGGCCGACTATGCCTCCTAGATCACTCGAATCGATGCGTGTTGTAGGGGACCACCATTTTCGCTCAGAGCTCCATTTACAAAAGTCAAAAGTTTGAAATGATTTGAAAATTGACCCTTTGGTCCATATATAGGTTTGACCTAATTTGTCAAAGTGCTCCATTTTGCATGAAAACTTCACCATTACCTAATTTGACCGCTCTGAATCCATTTTCGTGATCAAAATCAAAATTTGACACTTCTAGATCACTCAAAATTGCATTTTAAAATTTTTGGGACCGACGCAATTAGACACTTGTGTAGTCAACTTTCTGACGTCGCTTTCTTGTCAGAATCATATCTTATCATCATTTTCTCAAATATTTGACTTTTTCCTCAAAAGTCAACTCTAGTCAACCTTAGTCAAACTTGGTCAACCCAACCTCAAAATCGCTCCAAATTGCTTCTAAATCTTTCAGATGCTTCTGTAATCTATTCTGGGTTCTTCTTGATCTTTGATTCAACATCTATCTACGATTTCTCGCTCTCCATCATCATTAGGACGTGTCATCTTTCCATTTCGCTCCTGAGGGGGCAAGATGATTACATCATTGAATCTATTCTAATCAATTTGATCTGATTTTCAAAAGTCCTCATTGCTAGGGGCATCTCATCACTTAGGGCATGTTCAGTTGTTTGTACCTCACAGTCAAAACTGGATACTCCACAATCAATAGGGGCATATTTGTTTCCTACATCCCCTCATCTATTGGGAATTGAGGCAATCTAACCCTGACTCTTGAAAATCAAGCTCCATTCTGGAGATGATTATGAATCTCTATTGACTATCTTTTGGGATAGGTATCAGGGCATTCTAACCCTAACTCCTAAAGGTTAAGCCTCGTTCTGGGGATAGCCTTGTGAAAGATGTCAATCTAACCAGTGTCTTGGCAATCTAACCTAGATATTGGGGGACTAAGCTTCATTCGGGAGATAGTCCTAAAATCTCTATTGATTATCTTATTGGACAGGTATCGGGGAAATCTAACCCTGACTCCTGAAGGTTGAGCCTCATTCTGAGGATAGTCTTGTGAAAGATATCAAATCTATTAGGTATTAGGGCATTCTAACCCGGATCCCTGAGGATCAAGCTTTGTTCTAGAGATGATTCTTGAAATCCTCATCTATTAGGTATCGGGGCATTCTAACCCGAATCCATGGGATCAAGCTTCATTCTGAAGATGACCCTTGAAAACTCTACTTGACCGATATCTTAGCAACCTAACCTAGACTTCAGAGAGTCAAGATTTGTTCTAGAGATGGCTCTAAAATCTTCATCAATCAATTTTTGAGATCTATTCTTCTATGCTTCAGGCATCAGGCTATTCTTTGAATCAATGCGCTGCTCGCACATCAATTCAAAGAGGGGCAAACTGTAACACCCCAAAATTGGCATCTTGCAACCCTAACCAATTTTTTTGTATTTGTCACTCTTCTAGATCATCAAAGTCCTATTGTACTAGGCAATTCTGAGTTTTGACTGACTCTACTCGACCTAAGTGTCAAATGCAGAAAATCCTAAATCTGCATTAACCATACATTATATTTAATTCCTAAATGTCTATTGGCTAAACAAACCTTATGATCAAATTAATTTAATTATAAAGTCCTAGCACTTTAATTAAATTAAATTCACCCTCTTTAGCTAAGACGCATAAAAAGGAATTAAATAATATTTAATTATTAACTAAATATCCTCATTTTCAATAATTAATTTAAGTATTCAGATAATTAAGAAAAATTAATTATGAGGTCATATTCTATTTTATTAATTAAATATTGTCAACAAAATCTTCTCTTCAGTTCAGAATTGGAAACTTCTCTTTAATTATGCTTTAAAGAGAGAGAAACATTTAAAAATAGATAAAACAGTTAAAATCAAAGAAAGAAAATAGTTAAAGCAAAGAGAAAACAATTTATTGTATTCTTTTAAAGAAAGCTTTCTAATCTGAGCTGGCTTTTCTATCTATTTTATTTCAAAAAAGGAAAGTTTCTATTCTGAACAACCTCTGAGTCTATAAAAGAACTCCCATTTCTCATTCAAAACCCTTCCTGAATTTCTAGTCATATGCATTGTTAGAATACTGAATTATTTTTACATTCTTAGTTCATAATCTCAAATAGAATAACCTCATTTTGCAATAGATTAATTTCAATTTATAGAATAATCTCATTGAAATCAGGGCATAGTTTTAATCTCATTTCTAGTTTAAATTGATCATTTAGATTAATCTTGCATGTTTCATTCCTAGATTAATCATTGCATTGCATTCATGGAAGCATAAATCCTTCATTCTAGATTGGTCTATGGTTGTGAGACTCTTGTTTTGAGAGCTATTTCAAAACCCCGTCTGGATAGAAGGCAACAGGTCGAATCATACAGACAGGCAAGATGAATAATCTCATATTTGTTCTTGTGTGTATCTGATGAATAAGGACTATGTTGAAGTGTATGGTTGATTAACAAGGTCAAATTTACCACACACACACACACACACACACACACACACACATATATATATATATATTCTAGGGTGTTATCAAGAGTATGACACCTTATGGAGATTTAGAAACTCATCGATCCTTTGCAGCATGACACACAGGTAAATTTAAACGTCTAGTTATTTTTTTCTTAAATAAGTATTTATTTTATTGTTCATGCATCATTTTTATATGTATATAATTTTATATGTAATTTGTAGGTCCCTCGTTCTTTTATCTATCCATCATCTGTGATTCCTACCATAGATGAACATGTTCGAGATGTTGGAGATCAGGTACATATAAACTTTCAATTATATAAAATGTGTGTGTGTGTGTGTGTATGTGTATATGTGTTCAATTAAATATATGTGTCCAATTAAATTGTTTTATACGACGTGTACATGTGTTCAATTAAATATATGTGTCCATATGTATCAATTGTATATCTATCTACATACAACATGTGTATAAATCTTTCTTTTATTACACATAGGGATCCAAACGACATGGAGCAATATCAGGTCATGGATCAAGGCATAGCCCTAGTTGACTACATATATATACCTAGATAGATGCACTCTACACCTTTTACATTGTCAGATCCACAACCATAGAAAAAATATCACCTATACACATGGATCCCATAAATTAAAATAAAAGTAAGATAAAAATATGAACATCAAGTGATAAGTTAAAATTAAATAAAAGAACATGTGTGCACACTCACCTGTAACAACTAAATAAAAAACACATTCATAATCAACCGAATATATAGGATCATGAATGTTTATGTCATTGTCATCGTCTTCATAAGGAGGCATTCTGATTAACTATTTAGTTTCCCATTGTGAAACATATCCATCTCCAATATTATCACATTAATTGTTTTCAATGTCCTTAACGTAGCCAACACACAAGCATGATTTTTCTCTTAGTTGAACCAATGGAGGCTTGTTGTTTCATGTATCCATCACTTACTGTAAACTTCTAATACCAACAATCATTTGACAATTATAAGGATTAGATCGATCAATATATATTACAAACATGAAATAAAATTTGTACATTTTTAGATCAAGAGTTATGATAAAAGTGAAATGCACCTGATGAAAATTTAAAAGAATTTGAACTCACACAATATTTTACCTTTCGCTTCCCAAAACTAATGGTTTATGTATGTTGTTTTATGACTAGCAAAATGACTTTTGCACCATTCAACAATTTTCTTTGAATTCTCTATGTTGTTACCTACATAAAAGAACTGTTAGTACTTATTTTTAAATTAAATTAAGAGCAAAAAAATAGAAAAAAAAAAAAAAGTATAAAACCAACTTACTAGGAAAAAATCTAACATTTTTTCAATTTATTTGTATAATCGCCCTTGAATGCAAAAAATAATTGCTAAATAATCCAATAATTTGATTTTATTTAAAAATCAATTTAACAATTTGCATTTTCTATTTGTTAATTGATTTAAAAATTGCAAAAAAATGAGGCTTAAAGGGCATGGTAGCTCACGTGACCTGCCTAGTCGGCCTTGGGTTTCAGATGGACCAGGTCCGACCAAAACTACTTATGTGGCATCCTAAGTGGCAACCAAATCAACAAAATTTGCAAAATTTCAGAACTTCTAACATAAGTAGTTTTTGGATTATTTAGCAATTATTTTTTGCATTCAAGGGCAATTATACAAATAAATTGAAAAAGGTTAGATTTTTTCCTGGTAAGTTTGTTTTATACTTTTTTTTTTTCCTATTTTTCAATTTAGAGATTTTTTTTACAACTTTTAAATCAATTAAAAAATAGAAAATGTGAACTATTAAATTGATTTTTAAATAAAATAATTTTTTTTTATTATTTAACTTTTTTTTTGCATTCAACGACGATTATACAAATAAATTGAGAAAAGGTTAGATTATGGATGAAGTTTATGCCTATTATTTTTTTAAAAAAATTGAAGAATTGATATTTTTTTTTTAAATTTTTAAAGCTCATTTTTCAATTGCTGAAAAATACTACAATCAGGGGGTCTACCTCCCACCAAAAAACCATATGCAAATAAACTTTTTTTCCTCTAATTTCAAAATATGTTTTAGATGACATGTATAGCCATTGAATGTAAAAACAAAATTTCATTTTTGATGTGTAGTTTTTTGGTTATAACAATTCAAAGTCTGACTTACTCGAAATCAACAGTTTTCATCTCCTACCTTATTTTCCCTATCAAATTTATACCAATCAAAAAACAAATTATACATTCTCAAAGAGGACTCTCTCTTCTAGTGAACCATACAATTTGAAATTTTTTTTATATGATTTACTTTCTTTTTTTTTTTTCCGAATCAGCGTCTTCTTGAATGTTAAAATACCTACTTGTAGTATTTTGTAATTATAATATATTAGATCTAACCAAGACACAATAGAAAATATATGAGCATATTCTTGTCTACAAGCTCTACAAAAGGGTATTTTAATTTTCTAAAAATACCCTTTTGTAGAACTTGGAGTAAAAAATATGATCATTTAATTTAATTTAATTTAATTTTTTTTTAGGCAAAAGTGGGTTAGCCACTGAATATATTTATTAATATAAGCTGGTTCAAGAGCTCATCCGGGAAAGAACCAGCAAGAAAACCCAGAATCCTTGCTCAATTACAATATCATTTAATTTTTATTGTGTTTTGATTAGATCTAATGTATTATAATTACAAAATATTGCAAGTAGGTATTTTAACATTCGAGAAGATGTTGATTCGGAAAAATAAAAAAATAGTAAATTATATAAAAAAAAATGAAAAATTACATGGTTCACTAGAGGAGAGTCCTATTCGAAAATGTATAATTTGTTTTTTTTATTGGCATAGATTTGATAGGGAAAATAAGGTGGGAGATGAAAATTGTCGATTGTGGGTAAGTCAGAGATTGAAATTATTAACTGAGAAAATATACATTGAACCAAACTTTGAATTGTTATACTAACTTACTACAAAAGAAAATCTAACCTTTTTTTTCTATTTATTTGCATAATCGCCCTTGAATGCAAAACATAATTGCTATATAATCCAAAAATAATAATTTTATTTAAAAATCAATTTAATAGTTTGCATCAACTATTTTTTAATTGATTTAAAAATTACAAAAAATGCCTCTAAAATTGAAAAATAGGAAAAAAAAAATGTACAAAACCAACTTACTAGGAAAAAATCTAACATTTTTTAGATTTATTTGTATAATTGCACTTGAATGCAAAAATTAATTACTAAATAATCCAAAAAACTGATTTTATTTAAAAATCAATCTAATAGCTCACTTTTTCTATTTGTTTTAATTGATTTAAAAATTGTAAAAAAAATGCCTCTAAAATTGAAAAATAGGAAAAAAATAAAGTATAAAACCAACTTACTAGGAAATAATCTAACTTTTTTTTATTTATTTGAATAATCACCCTTAAATGTAAAAACTAAATGCTAAATAATTCAAAAAATTATTTAAAAAAAATAAAATCAATTTAATAGTTTGCATTTTCTATTTTTTAATTGATTTAAAAATTGTATAAAAAATGCCTCTAAAATTGAAAAATAGTAAAAATAAATAAAGTATAAAACTGACTTATTAGGAAAAATCTAACCTTTTTGATTTATTTATATAATCCTCCTTGAATGCAAAAAATAATTGTTAAATAATCTAAAAATTTGATTTATTTAAAAATCAATTTAATAGTTCGTATTTTCTATTTTTTATTTGATTTAAAAATTACAAAAAATGCCTCTAAAATATGAGGCTTAAGGGGCATGGTAGCTCACGCGACCTGCCTAGTCAGCCTTGGGTTTCAGTCAGACCTAGTCTGACTAAACCAGGTCCAGCCGAAACTACTTATGTGGCATCCTAAATGACAACCAAATAAAAACCCAAGGCTGACTAGGTAGGTCGCATGAGCTACCATGCCCCTTAAGCCTTGAGACATTTTTTTGCAATTTTTAAATCAATTAAAAAATTGAAAATGTGAACTATTAAATTGATTTTTAAATAAAATCCTTTTTTTTGGATTATTTAGCAATTATTTTTGCATTGAAGGGCGATTATACAAATAAATCAAAAAAATATTAGATTTTTTCCAAGTAAGTTGGTTTTATAATTTGTTTTTTTTCCTATTTTTCAATTTTAGAGGCATTTTTTGCAATTTTTAAATCAATTAAAAATAGAGAATGCGAACTATTAAATTGATTTTTAAGTAAAATTAATTTTTTGGACTATTTAGAAATTATTTTTTGCATTCAAGGGTGATTATACAAAATAAAAATAAAATGTTAGATTTTTTTTGATTTATTTGTATAATCACCCTTGAATGCAAAAAATAATTGCTAAATAATCTAAATAAATGATTTTATTTAAAAATCAATTTAATAGTTTGCATTTATTTTTTAATTGATTTACAAATTGCAAAAAAAATACCTCTAAAATATGAGGCTTAAGGGGCATGGTAGCTCACGCGACCTGCCTAGTCTGCCTTGGGTTTTGGTCGAACCAAGTCCAACAAAAACTACTTATCTGGCATCAAAAATAAACTTTTGGAAGAGACTAAAAATAGCCTTTTGTAGAGCTTGGAGTCAAGAATATGCTCATATAATTTTTATTGTGTCTTAATTAGATCTAATATATAATAATTACAACATACTACAAGTAGGTATTTTAACATTCAAGAAGATGTTGATTCAGAAAAAAAGAAAAAAAATAGTAAACCATATTAGAAAAATTGAAAAATTATATGGTTCACTAAAGGAGAGAGTCATCTTCAAGAATGTATATATTTTTTTTATTGGTATAGATTTGATAGGGAAAATAAGGTAGGAGATGAAAACTGTCGATTTCGGGTAAGTTGGACTTTGAATTGTTATAACCGAGAAAATATACATCAAAAATAAAATTTTCTTTTTTTATTCATTGACTTTACATTTCATCTAAAATATATTTTGAATTTAGAGGAAAAAAATTTATTTGTATATAGTTTTTTGGTGGGAGGTAGATCCCCTGATTTGTAGTATTTTTCAGCAATTAAACAATGAGCATTGAAAAAGTATAAAAAACATATCAATTATTATTCAAAATAAAAATAAAAATAATAGGCTTAAACTTCATCCATTTTTACATATTTCATCAATTTGCATCATCTTCAAATTCTATACAGAAATGTCACTTTTATCTTCTTGAAGTTGAACTGTTTTGGTGTTGTTAACCTTTTTGTTTATAGAAGTGTGACACAGATTTGTACTTTTACCCGATTACATCAAATAGATAGTTAGAGTTGCATTCTATAAGAGTGATAGGTAAAATATTTTCTCTATATGTATAGATATAAACACTAAGAAAACTCTATGCTATACATTCAAGTTTTCTCTTATTGAATATTTCAATTATGTATTTATAAAAATGTTTTTTATATTAATAGTAGCAAAACCAAGGTGTTATCCCCAATGGGGCTTCATTTGCTAGGCAATACATTATCATGTGTGTTCATATTGGGGGGTTCAAAATCCCCAAAATAAAAAACAATATATTACAAATATATTATAGATGTAGGGGTTTTATAAATTTAACATTACAGTAAAAATATTATAAGGTAGTTTTTATTTGACAAATGTCAGACGTAGCAACAAAAGTGGGGAAATTTTTTTTTAGGTCATTCTAAAATTCAAAAACAATTTGAGTAGGAAGTATTGGCTTCATATCATTCAAGATATCATGTACATATACATTCCCTCTATATTTAGTTCAGATACTCAAAAGACCATATCCAAAACCTTATTAGAACTACTCAATCTCATGAGCCAGGCATAGATTTCAATCATAGGTGCATAACATTATTTTTTGTTCCTTTTCCACTTACAATTTTGAGCTCTTAGATTGTTGTAACAATCATTTTCATATTAAAGCTCAAAACCCCAACCCTTCATATCATTCAAGCATTCATGTATATGTACATATCTATATCTATACATTGATAGAGTCAATAGTAGAATCATTTTGATATGTAACTTATTTCCTTATGCAATGTAAGATGGCTAGTATGCTATACATTATCTCTGTACATGGATTTTCACCACTAAGTTTTGATTTTACATTTGCACTATCATTCTCCTCTTCCCAAACTGAAAAATATTCTCCTATTCAATTGATCTTATCCATATTTTTTTCTTGAACTACTTGAATTTCCCCCTTTTTGCAAAAAGATGTATTTGTTGAACATCCAACAATATCAAAAGAAAATTCCACCCACTTGTCCATTCTATAGCTATAATTCCAAAATGTTCACCTTCTCTCCTTTGAATTGCACTTAGTAACACAAATATTCTCATTTTCATCTTTGTCCCTCTTTACCTTCTTTGGATCTCGGGTTCCCGTGAGAAAGTTTCAATATTCATCTAAAATTATGAGGGAATGTGGGATACTAACATTCTTCTAATGATTTATCATCTCAAAATCCCTTAGCATTTTTATTTCTTAATTCAATTTATGAGGGAATGGAGGATATGAATTTTCCTTAGGACACTTTATCTCAAAATATCACACCCTGACTTCATCATTCACCCTTACCTACAAGGGAATGCAAGTTAAAACTATCTCCTATCATCCTAACACCCTACAACCCCTTGGTCTATTTTGTGAAATCACCAACTAACTCAAGGGAATGTGGGATATATCCTCTTCACAACATATTCACATCTTGCAATCCCTTGGCACTCTTCATCTTTTCTCTTGACATCATGAGGGAATGTGGGAAGCATTTCACACTTCATTCTTTCTCACCCTAGAATCCCTCAGAATATTTCATCTTATAGTCACTCACTGTATTAAGGGAATACAAGGTAACATTTTCCTTATGTCTATCTACATCCCAATTTTTTTCACCTCCATCTCTTGAAAGACTTCATCATGTGAGGGGATGTGGGAGGCATTTTAAAATTTGTTTCTTCTTATCCTACATTCTCTCTGTCATAGCCTTAACATTATTTTCAATCAAGAGGGACCACATGATACTTCTAACATTTATTTGACACATACCCCACATTCTCTAAGTACTTTTTATCCTATAGTCACCCACTGCAAGTGGGTGTGAAGTGATATGTTCTAATGTTTTTTATTTTCATGTTGTGATGAATTGAGAATCACCACCATATAATATTAATCATGAGGGGAAGAGGGATCACTCATTTTGTTACATAAGATTATATCTCACATTCCTATGAGAAAACTTCAAATCAAATGTGCACCATAGGAATACGGGGTAAAATAATTTACTTAAAACTCCAAATTAGCACGTGGGGTCAAAATCACTTAAGTACAAGGACGTATGAGGGTCATTTCTAGGATACAGTCAAAAAGATATAATCCACAACTTGGATAAAACAAGTGTAACTGGTTGGGAAAGTGACTTCAATGCATGAGACCGATAATCAATGTTAGACTAAGACATGAATTAAAACCTAGAATGATTTGAATGAGATAACTCGGGTAAACGCAAATACATAACAAAAGGCATAGAGATACCAAGGGGAAACTAAAAATTGGAAAAATAATTAACATCCATAATTCAAGCTCAAAAAACAATCATTTTATAGAAGCTCCAAAAGTTTCCTTAAGCACAAACTATATCCAAGACTAACATCCCATCATCTAATTTATTCCCAAGAGTTATTGAAGATTGATTACAGTTTAGAATATCTAACAATGCCAATAGAAAAATACCCTTGAGAGGGTTTCACTTCTCCTTTATGGGATCATCCATACTTTCTATCTTAGAAAGTTTGAATGTGGTTCTTCAAAGAAATATGACTGTTAAAAGAGATCATGGATTGTTTTTATTATTTTCAATGCATTCAAATGGTTTTAGAAGGAATATTATCGAATGTTGATGATTATTTAGGTAATTTGTTTTATAGATAAGTAACTACCAAAGGAGGTAGCTCCCTTATAATTTGATTATCTAGTACATTCATTTGGGTATGGTAAGGTAAGCATCAGGTAATACATGTATCCTCTCAAGATCAAATTTAGAGACAAGATCATCACCATTATTTGCTACAAAGTTGGCAAATGAAGTAATGTCCAAATTGGCCAATAATTTTCAAAAAGGTTTCAGACCTTGAGCAATTTTCTCCTTCTTGGCCATACCTTCAACATCAAAAACTCCAATGATAAGCCTTTTTTCACATTTTATATTTATTTGAATCAAAACCACTGAAAAAATATGTTTATATTCATCCTACAACAATGCATCTACCATCCTTGAAGCTTTGTATACTACTCCAAAGGCTTCAGCCTTTGTAGTAAGTAATTTTTCCAATAATACTCCATTGTGGTAGTGATTGGATGACATTGGCCCAATGACCTACTTGATTACAAGCAATAGTGATTCATTTTGTAGCTTGAACATCATTCTTAACTAACTATCAACATTGTTCTCCCCACAACTATAAAATATACTAAAGTGAATGCTTCATGCCATACTTCTCTTTTAATAAATTATTTCTATTTGTTATTCATATATGCATTCCATGCTCCTTTTATAGGAAAAAACCCTCTCTTATCTCCTCTTTAATCAATGAAATTTCATTCGAGCTTCACAAACTGAACCTAAATAATAGAATGTGTGTTTGTGTTATACTAAAGAATCCCCCTATTTTCAAAAGATGTTGCCCCAAACTCCTTTTTTGTCACCCCCCTCCAATACCCACCCAATACTCCCCACACCCATTTTCCTATATAAACCCCCACCCCACCCCCACCCCCCCAAACTCCCCCCCTATTTAGGCAATGTATTGCCCCCTTTTTTCCCATTTTAAACCCCCCAATACAAACCCACATGGTATTGTATTTCCTCTTCAGTGAAGACCCTGATGGAAATTTGAATCTCCTCCTTCCCAAAAAATAGAAAACAAATCTTAGCATAATCTTTTTAATTTCCACTCTTACCAAGGATATATGTAGAATAGATTGGATCTTAGGCCAGAACTAGATTAGAATTAGTCCAATTTTGATAACTATGCTCTGCATTTCCAGAGCATGGTTTAGATATGTGGAGGGGATCCCACTTTAGCATATGGGAAATTTCCCAAATTTTCAAAGAAAAGTATTTTTCCCTTCCGCAAATAGTCCTCTTCATGTCTTTCTTTAACCAATGCCCACACATTCTCTATATGGGAGTACTTCTTTGTCTTCCTTGATTATCTTCACTAGTTCGGTCCATACTTTAGGATTATCATTGACCACTTCTATGTTATATTTATCTATTCCTAGGTTGTCTATGACCTGAATGTGTAAATTTTACTTACTCTCTTTCTTCATTTTCTTATGGGTGCACTAGGATGAACATACACAATATTTAATATCAATATAATAATTGGAATTTTGAACTTTTATTATAATTTTATCCATTACTTAACCAACTAATACTTACATGTAGATTGAAATGAAGATGGATCTAGTGGTGGATATGGAATTTGTAATTGTTACTAGTGAATAAAATATTGTTTTTGGTGTAGTCATTTTTCAAAAAGGTTGTACACTTGCAGACATATTTTATGAAATTATGTATTATGACCTCATTGAATATCCTTTTGAGTTTATTACTAAGCTTGGGTATCCTTTAAATATAAAGAAAGAATAAAAAAAGAAAGTTACAACAAAAATCGTAGGCATTAAGATGAAACATGAAACTATGGATGTTAAAATACTAGAGTCAAATATAGTGGAAAGTACACCAAACTGTCAAAAAAATAGAGAGTGTAAAGGAAGCTATGCATAGAAAACCAAGAGTTAGAGATGGGTCTTAGACAGTGGAACAAAGCATAGTTATTGATCCTAATGTATTGACACCTTAGGATCATAAAGTGAATATTTTAATGGTTGAATTTGTCAAGGAGAAACTTACTCATAAAGTATATTTAAAAAAAGGAGAACCTAAAATAAAGATATGTTGTGAAAATTATGGAATTGATTATGGAACAAGGGAAGTATCCATGATAGTGTGAACAGTTCGTGAATTTAGAAAAAATCATATAAAATAATATCCCATAAGTTTAATATTATAATGGAGGGAAATGGTGAATATAATTCAAGTAGCATATAAAAGTAGACAACAATGGTTAGAGATTGATTTGAGATTGAACAAGTATTTAAACTTCTAGATGATTTCAACAAGACAAAAGAGCCTAGTTCTTTCAAGGTGGTGGAAGAAACACTTGCAAGCTATGAAGATATTAAAAAAGTAAGAGTAAAATGTACACAATGTAATAAATAGTTTTTTTTGGTGCCAGCAAGTAGTAATATTGGCAATTATTTAAATGAACACATGAAATCAAAGAAGCGCACCACTACTACAGATGAGGCTTCACGTGATATAATTATTTTAAGGAGGAGCACAGGTAGGAGACCCAAGAAGACTACCAATGATAAGTCCCAACAAAGTTTTACTAGGTTCTTTGTCCCATCATTACTACTTGTAATGCATAGGGGTTATACAAGTGTAGATCCTTCTACTTCAGGTGTGTTAAATAAAAAAGTTTAAGTTTATTCTAAATAGGATGTTTTGGAATTTGTACATTTTTTTTGTTATCATCTTATTAAAGGTCATTTTTCACCGTTGATGTTGCAACGTTGGGGTATTATTATTCCCATATTAATAAAAATGCAAAGAGATTAAACATAAAGGTCCTAATGGATTATCAGAGGGGTGGAAAAGTATGGGCCATAGATAAACATACCAATATAATTCTATGTTATGAGGGTAATGAATGTTGTATTGATGGGCCATACAAGCATATTCATTGCAAGAGGGATTCTGAGACAATGATCGTATTTGAATCATTGACATGTATATTTTGTAAGATGATTCCTGAATGCGATGAATTTAGGAGGAATTTATCTCATGAATCAAGGTGTTCCAATAAAATACATTAGAGGGATACATGGAGAGGGAGAAGACTAGAATATTTGACTCAAAATGAACTCAGAATGGGTATTAGGTTTTCAAGTGCTAGCCAAAGATCAATAATGTGAGCTCTTTGGTGGGAAAAGATAAAGGTTTCTATAATCTCTATTATAATGAGATCCCTAAAGGATAATTTGTTTGAATTGACAAAAAGGATACCTTTAGGTTTTGCAAGAATGTGTGTGAGGCACATAAACAAGGAAAATTACAAGGTAAATATGCAGTTTGGGATTTTGTCAAGGATATGTTTCACAGCTTGATGCATCCAAAGTTATGGATAAGGTATAGTACATCTAATAAATACCTTTATGGGATTATCAAGTTATGTGGAGGTCCTATATTACATAGTTGTATTAGCATGAATCTGGATGGTCCTTCAATTTCTAAAACTTTGGGGTAAGTTAGAAATTAATTGGCATACATCTCAGGGGATCACAACTACATTTTTGAGGTAGTAGGAAAAGTGTATGCTTCAAATAAATACAAACACGCTATAGATGGCCCAATTCCTGTGCACCTTTCTGAAGATGAAACTCTTGTGAAAAATTATGCTAGGTGTGTAGCAAAAATTGATAGATTGGTGGGTTTTGTGGTAATAAAGAATAACATTAATGTCAGTCACATTTCTTGGTGATAGTTGGTGATGGAGTTTTAATCTATGATATCATAATAGGTTATTTTAAGAATAATATTATTGGCCACTATGTAGCTTTTATTATTGCAAACCCTTTACATGAAAATCTTTCCCATTTGGTTGTGGTTTCTCATCCAACATGCAGTAGGTTCAATGCAAATTTTGTTTGTCAACAATGGGAAAAAAAATAGAATTTGTGTGTAAGAGACATGTGGAAAATAATTTGGGACCTATTGTTGGTCATTCCTCAGACAAGGATAGTAGAAGAAGAAAATTTATGTTGATGGAATATTGTTCAACATAAAATATTCAATATCAAATTCCATAAGAAGGGTAGAGACTAAGTGGGTGGTACAATAGTTTTCATGTAACAAGATTGCATAACCAAGACTACATCCACAATGGAAAAAGCTAATGAATCCTTTATTTAGTGGTTGGCAAGATTTGATGTTAGGATAAGAGTTGATAGTTTTTAATCATGTTAGGATGGTTTATAGTAATTTTAAAGTGGATGATCACAATATTAAAAGAGAAGATATAGAGAGGATATATTAAAAGAATTGGGGTTCGTAAAATCACATTGCTTCAAGACATGTTCAAAGGTGTTTCAAAGAGATGAGAAGTGCGTTCAATGTAAGGGTAGAGAGGACACTAAGCACAAACACATATCTAATGATTGTTTTTGACTCCATGTCTTAGAGTTTTATCTTTAAGAAAGAGTGTGAAATGCTTCAAAAGTTCATCATTTCTTCATGTTGTGGTTATGGTGGCTATGAAAAGAATTTAATAATAATGTCAACATAAATTTCATCAACAAAGAGGCATATGAAGATGTGAAACTTTGTAAATTTTTTTGAGATTGTTTTAATACCAATACTCTCAGTTGCCATGTGTTTTGCACCTGATTGAGTCAGATGTATGTAAGAAATCATTTATCAAATTTGGTGGGATGGTTAGACAAAAAAGGGCCTATGATTTCACTAACTTTCTTCATGTCATTGGAGCCCTTAATAGAGTTTTAGAAGAAGATTCAAATCCCCAAGGGCTCCATTTTAATAAATCTCATACAAAGAAAGAAAGTATCTAGAAACAATTGCACCAAGGAAGGATACTGAACGTTAACATTGTTACAAGTGTGGTTATTGTTGCACCAAAATATCGACTTGTCAATGCCCAATACAACCAGTAGGCTTATTAAATCCATAGGAGGTGGTTGAACCATGTCACAAATCCCAAGGGGAACATTGACCATTTTTCCAACAATCTCCCCCTAGCATTACCCAAGGGGATTTGAACCTGTGACTGAGATTTGATACCAATTTTTAAAAGTGTGGTTGTCGTTTCCCCAAAAGATCAACCTATTAGTGCCTTATACAACCACTAGACTTATAGAATCCACATGAGGTGGTTAAACCATGTCACGAATCCCAAGGGGAACGCTGACCATTTTTCCAACAAACATATTATCATATTATGATTCAATATATATAGATGGTAAAATTATATAAGCCCTCAAGGTAAGATTGAAGGATACACAAGAAATTTTATCAACTCTTGGCATGCAACCAAAGAATCCCACACAATCTTCTTGGTGGATTTAACAATGGAAAAAGGACCAAAATTATTCAACATTACAAGTTATGGATGAAGTAGTTGACGACTCTCCATCAACTCATTCCAATTCTATACTCTAATCTATGTCTTCAGTGGAACACAGTCATGATCAGTTTTAAAGAATGGAAAGTGAGTAAAGGTGTGAGTTGGATGAAATTTTAGATTCCATTGATGAAAGTGTAGATAAAACTATAAATTCAATATTAGAGCTTGATGGTAATGATAGTTTCAAAATTTTTTTGGTTTTTCAATTGAATGGAAATTTAATGTTATCCAAAGATAGGTTGACTAAAGTGAGGAATGAGGTCTACTTTAGGTGAGATAAGAAGGTCCCACAAAAGGTTGTTTCAATTAGATTTGGAATTGGATTAGATTGTGGGGTGTTGTTTGAGATAAATTCAATACCTCCCACTGAAACAACTACAAGAAAAGGTGTTTCTCAAAGTACAAGACAAGGTATTTCTTGTGGAACCTGGTGCATTGGAAGGGTTCAAAGAATACAAAGGAAGGATGGTAATAGGGTGTTTGATTATGATAATGGCATTGACATTTTTGATAGGATATAAGGAATCAAACTTCAATTATGTTTGTACAATAGAATAAAGGGGAAACAAATGTATAAGTATGATTCAAAAGATCATGCTTTTTTTGGAACTTGAATCTGTCATAGAAACAACCAACTTATCTTGCAATGCTAGGAATGATGCATACAAATTAAAGAAAGAGATCATAATTATTTTTCAGATTTTGTTAAAAATTTGAACAAGGTGTCTTTTCAAAACATTCAACTTTCATTTTCCTTATGTATTCCCATATTTTAGATTGTTTAAAAATAAAAGTTTTAACAAATCTAATACCAATTTAATACTTTTTGGATTCAGGTGCAATGAACATTTTGGATGGTGAATGTTTGGGATAACTCAACCAATTTGTTGTTACCTACTTCTTGGTGTAATTTTATTTCATTGGACATTCATATTTTGTAGTGAATGAAATTGGAGAAAAGATAAAATATTTTCTAAATGAAAATTCAATGCAAATTTGAGTCTCACATAGAGATCTAAATGTGAAGGTACGTGTGTTGAGGAAAAATCATATGTCATTCATGATGTTACTGGGGTTTGCAAATCAAATCTAAAGGTTATAGAAGGTCATCAATCAAGTAGCTTGGCACTATGGAAGATGGAAAGTGTACCCACAAATTACATTTCTCAATACTATTGATGATGTTGCACTAATGACAATGGTCCATACTCTATAGCCTTTATATTTTATATATTTGCATGTATTTAAAATCAGGGAAATGACCTCTATAATCTTGAATGAGACCAATTAGGTTGTCCCATTACAAGTTGATTGTTGGTGTTAACTATTGAAGTTAGATATGAGTTTTTCTAGCCCTCTTTTACACCATTGATTTGTATCCTCTTTCAACTTTGCATAATAATAAATAAATTAATAAATTGCATAAGCTTCCTTATGGATTTGGTGTCTTTAATTTTTTTCTCTCATTTAAATGATATAGACTCATAAAATAATTCACTTTCATATTGTCAAAGTAGATCAATTCATAAACTAATTCAGTTTTAGTTGTCAGAGTTGATAAAGTAGTTCCACAATTCCTTAATTCCTTGCATTAACACTTAACAAGTATTGTCATTGAATTCTAAATATAGATCCAAATTCTATTCTCACATTTGGGTTTTGGATATGGGTAGCCATAAACATAAGGTTTATAGGCATTTTTTGAGGGTGTGCATCCATCCCTAACACTCAACATTCACCATAATAGGTCCATATAAAATACCTTTCAAAATGAAGTAGCTCAAAAGGTTCCTTCTCAAATAGTGTTAGTCTCTCCAAGGGATGGGGATAACAAAACAAGGCTTTCAAAACCTTCTTCTCTTTAAGCTCATCCAAGCTAAGGTAGGTATACCTACAAATGTCTTAAATATTGAACGCTTTCTCAAATCTTCATATGATAATAAGGCAGATTTCCCCAATAAAAATACACCAAGGATATCACATAAAGGTTTTGATTTTGTATAATTCGTGAGATTCATCTTCAATTCACCGATTGGGACAAAAATTAAACAAAACAAAAAATGAAAATAATTTTGGTGTTTAAATTTACTTTGAAAATATAATGGGTAACCTAAAGGCCAATCCCTATTTCATTGTGAATAAAGTCAAAATAAAAAATTTGACATATTTCATTTATAAAACCAATAAGATAGAATGAACCCTTCACTACTAACAACTTATGTTAACAGGTCGAATAGAATATCATGATATTTTGCTTAAACAAATCCTCATTATGCATTTAAACCCTCTCTTAATGATTTAATATCCTTTAATCCTTTTATTGAAAGAAAATAAAAAAAAAACCATTAGTACATATTTAGACCATCCAAATAGATGAACACAAAAATTTTGAATATTTGTATTGCACATAGTTTCAAGTACAATCATAAGGTGACAATATAATTATACTACATGGTTCCTTTGTTTTCATTGATTGCATATTTAAGAAAGTAAAAATATATCTTAAGACTCTATGACATATACTATGTTATCTACCCTCCTAATTACATCAAAAAAATTAGAGGAAGTTCCAAATTATCATGGCATCCTCTTTATAAGTTAGAGGATGAAAAACAAGCTTCAAACCATCTTACAAGACAAAACCAGATTTCATCACAAGAGATTCCTTATCCTAACTATATTTTCTCTAGCAAGGCATGAAAACATGCAAGTTGTTAAGAGAAAATTGCACACTGGAGAAGAAAATTGAATCTGGTACCTTCTTGCAAAGAGAATTTGGATGGGATGATGAAGTGTCAATCCATAAATACATAGAAGAACCAAACTGAAAAACAAGAGAGAAATAATTGGGAGGTCAGACTAAGGCACTATTCCTATCCCTGCATCGTCAACCACATGCAATTTTTTTTGAGGATTTATAGAGCACTTATGGCTTCACACAACATGGAAAGGTGTCTACTAAAATATAACTACATAACAAAATGAATTCTTCTTGTGGACTTATCATCAAGAACACATCTAGCTAGCATAATTCAAAAATTCAAAATTTTTGACCTACCAAAACTCAAATAATACTAATCCTTTTCACAAAAATGCATCCTCATCAATTTTTCCATTTGAAGGACATTCAAACCTTGTACCTATTGCATATGTGATGGAGTCTCCTTATATTTAACATCCAAAGTACTCCCAGCATCATTGATGAACTCATTCTTTGTATTCCACCATAAAACAAATGTCATCTTTGTATTCCTCAATTAGACTTTCAGGAATTCTACTCCTTGTTTGTAGCATATCCTTAATTGACTTCAAGTACTCATGCATAACATTGTCAAAATCTGTGCGTAGTGTTTCAATGAATTCACTAATCTGCATGGTAATTGGTCTACTTATGTCCCATGCTACTTTTCCTATTGAAGGAAAGTACTCTTCAAAGTAGAAGAATATACACATTATAAGAGAACCGAACTTACATGTGTTTGTCCTTGAGGACCTTATGGTGCACATGTTCTCCTCAAATTGATGCAATAGGATCTCTGCTAGATCCATATTCTTCCCCAGTTTGATGATTTTGTAGGTTGTGCTCATTCCTGTGCTAGAGATACTGTTCATTCTTCTAGCTTGAAATATCTTATATCCAACTACACAAGCACCAAATTTTAGCTCTACGTCGGTGAGTGTTTACCTCCAGTGCCCTCTTGTCTAATTTAGCACTAGTTAACCTTTCCACTTCTGCAATAGAAGCATGTTTGTGAGCCTGAGGTTTGTCGGTTGTTGGATAGCCTGTCACTGCGTGTATAACATCTTTTGTTATAGCCTTTGGCTTGTTCAACCACAAAGTGTTATTATGTACTCTGCTTAGAACAATCTTAATCCATTCTATTTTAAAAACCTTTGGGAAATGAAGTGCATTTGTCAAACCTTTCACTTCTAAGTGCTTATGCTCTTCTTTGAGCTTGCCACCATTATCACAAAGTGTCGTATAGGTGTTATTAAGGTCCAGATCTCTTATCTCTAAGATCTTACAGTGAATATAGGACCTAACATCCTCGACCAATAAAACCCTAGCTGGGATTCAGGAGAATGCTCCATAATCATTTGGTTGAGAGACTATCTCAGGATGTAACTTATATTTCAGTTCAGTACATGCCCCTCTTTTAACAAGTTTAAACAGTTTCTTCTTGTCGTCCTTAAGTTTCTCTACCCTAGATTTTGATGCCATCATTTTCAAGATTTTAGGGCTTTTCTATAAATCAAAACAGTGCTTATCGGTGAGTGAATGAACTTACTGATTGTCTGTGATCTCCTTCAAATCTGTATACTCAGTGAATGACTTTTTCTGGTTCACTTCTCAAACTACTCGAAATCACTCTATTCTTCTATGCTCTGCTCAAAAATCACGGGTGCAAAAATGAGCTTACCCATCGGGCTTTTATACCTTTTTGGTGCCCTAAGTTGTTATTAATGCATACCAACTTCATCAGTTTATGAAGACTTCATCCATTGGTAAATACATTCATAACTTCTCTGGTGTCTTTGTAAAGTGTCAGGGTATCTTAGCGGTGTTGGAGACTTCACCGATGATCGTCGGTGATATTGTGACAACAACTTTTGTAGATTTAGTGCATACTGATACTTGTCAGGTTACACACAACTTGTGTAATGACTGATACATTCTGGTAAGTATTGCATATCTTTTCTGTGTGTGTTCACCGATGTAGATTATGCCCAATAACCAATGGTTGCTTTATAGTAGTTTATAAAGTAACAATATATTGCATCTTTATTCATGCCTATATAACAATATGAACTATGTGTAATGGAATTGATGCATAATAAAACATGTGGCAATGCAGTTCCATACTTACTTGTGCAATCTAGTTAGATGTAGTGATGTCACCGGATCCAGTGGATGGGGTGTCACCATTTGCATTTCTTGTACTAGCACCTTCAGTGTTTGTGGCTTTTACCCACATTTTTTTTCTCATTCTTTTGATGTCATCAATGGTATTTCCATTGGGATGTGTATTTGTGTCTGTCAATCGGTCTTTGCAATCTTTTATCACATGTCCAACTTTATGACAATGTAAACATGCCATACCTGGATTGGACCATCCTCTTGACCTTCTGGTCCATTTTCTCATACAGTTGGTAGCAATATGACCAAACCTTCCACATGTTGTGCAATTTACCCATGTGTTATAGTCCCAAACATATGAGTTACCTTCTCTTTCTGGTTTGTAGCTTTTATCATTCTTCTTTGGAGTCCATGCTTTGTTATTCTTTTTCCAGCATTCCTTATGTGTATGCCCATTCATCTTGCATGTAGGACAGTACTTGTCCATATAGGGTTTTCTCTTTGGATTCATCACTTTGGATCTGCACTCATGTGCCTTATGTCCTTTCTTTTGACATTTATAACAATTACCAATAAAAGTAGATTGTGTTTGAGAAATACCTTTTATTTTGCTTCTGCAGATGTTTGAGGTGTGGCCTGGTTTTCCACAGTGATTGTATGACAACTTCTTGGATCTTGGGGTTGTGAAAGCATTCCTCTTATTAGATTGATTTGAGAATTCTCCATTCTCATTGTACCCTAATCTTGTGTAGTTGTTGACTCTTCTTTGTCCATTAAGAAAGTCATCCATCTATTTGTTTCTATCCTCAGCCTTTTTGATTAGTTCATTGTGTTGATTCTGAACTCTGATTTCATGCTTTAATTTTTCATTTTCTTCCCTTAGTTCACCAATGGTCTATATTCTTTCTATGAGTTATGTATTTAATATGTTTGTTTCTTGACTCATAAGAATAATCTGGTTGGTGACCTCATGGTGATGCTTAGTGAGTCTTTGAATCTCTGATTCTTTATCTTGTAGCTTCTCTATAATTTTCCTCCTATCATCAATGGCTAGTGTTCTTTCATTTTTAGCTTTTCTTGCATCATTCATAACGTCAATCATTTTTACCATTTGAGTTTCTTGACCAATTTGCAGCATCTTGATTTGATCTATCAGATATAGATTGATCTCCTGCATACTTGTAATTTCTTCAACTGATGTGTTTAAAGCTTTTCTCAATGATGATTCTGTTGTTTCAAAGTACTCTTGTATTTCCATTTCTTTGTAGTCTTTCTCATTCATCCTGGTTTCCATAATTTGTCTTTCATCAAGAAGTTTTGTCAGCTTTATCTTCTCCTCCTTATACTGCTCATGGTTTATTTACATATGTAACTGCTCATTCTCAATAGTCATATCCAGTATGAACTTATCCATTTCTCTAATCTTTTCTCTCAAGTCTTTAAGCTTTTCAAGATAGAGACTAGGCTCTGATACCAATTGTTGGAATTATATTGAGATAATATGTACTGAGAGGGGAGGGGTGAATCAGTACCACTAAAACTTTTCTTGGTTAGCCCATTAACCCTTAGTCACCAGTTTGTAATTTAACTTATCTATTTGTTCATCTTTCTTTATGCATATGAAATCATATCATACATTCTTTCTGATATGTAACAATAATAGAAAAATTCATGAAATTAGATAACACATGACACAAGATATGATATCACAGAAAACTCCTGTTAAGGAAGTAAAAACTGTGGTGGGGATTGTTACCCACAAACTTCACTATCTGCAGATAAGAAGAGCCAGTCAAGGCTTACAATTTTGGTCACTTCTGATGACCTACCCTATTAGGAGTATTATAGTGGAGACCTATTAAGATATACTTCGTTTGAAGCTTTCAACAACACTGTTAAGTGTGCACTCTGTTAAGAGATTTACAAAGGACGGTTAAGTCCACCTTATACAAAAGGTTTGTAGATGTGATGCACTTGTTAGAATGCAACTACATAAGTCTTTGATCTGATAATAAATTCAATCTTCAATTGCTGATAACAGATCCTATAAATCTCCAAAAACACTATTAATCATCCTTCCATGATTGAGTATTACCTTTATCTGCTCGTCGGTAGCCTCTGTGTGTTCTTGATAATTGATATATTCTGTTTCTGATCTTTTGCATGAATGTTTCCTTCTGCTCCTTTGATGCTCTTCATGGCTATCAATTATATAGAATTCATGTACTCACAATTGAGTATGAACATCTATTTATACTAACTTAGGTTCAATTCTTGATTCATGCATTCGCAAGTTAACTCTAGATTCAAGATATACAACTTGATCTTGATCTGTAGTTAGATATGCTTTAGATCCATTAGGATGCTTTAAAGCATTTACATAAAGCTTGCATGACCATAAAAACAAAAAATAATTCTACAAAATAGAATAACTTTGCTTTATTCACCATGTATAAATTAGATCCACAATTTGTAGCTTTTCTGACTGTCGGTGTTCTTGGTCGTTGGTGTTCCTTTCTTTGAAAATGTCGTCAGGTATGCTTGTCTGTTTCTATCGGGTTTTTTCTGGAAACTGTGTCGC
Source organism: Thuja plicata (assembly GCA_018584345.1). Taxonomy (NCBI): domain Eukaryota; kingdom Viridiplantae; phylum Streptophyta; class Pinopsida; order Cupressales; family Cupressaceae; genus Thuja; species Thuja plicata. The sequence goes on along the minus strand of MU224826.1, from coordinate 1,960,624 downwards.
CGGTGATTCTTGTCTTCGCTGGTGATGCTTGTTGATTTTATACTTAGATTTTTCTCAAAAATCTTTGTTCTTTCGGGTATTCTTGCATTTTACCGGTACTGCTTGTGGTTCGCCAGTGATGCTTGCTATTTGCCGGTAATGCTTGATGTCTGTGTTTTTCTCTTAGTATACTAATGGAAAAATAATGTCATCAGATTTAATAAAGTTTTGGAATAATGTTGAAGAAGTCAAAAAGGTTTGACTATTCTTGATTCAAATCAATGTGTGATGGATATAAAGGCTGACACAGACTTAAAATTGTAATTAATAATTGGTAACACATTTTAGGGTTCAAGGATTGAGTGGGAATGAATTTTAATGATGAAATTCAAATGCAATACATTTTTTAAGTCAATTAAATACCCTATGGACATGCAATGTACTTATATGTAATTCAATGAATTATTCAAGTGGAGATCATGGATGTGAAGGTGCGACTGAGTGAAGAGAAAATATTGTCTTCAAGAAGCATAAGTGTTGTGCTTAATTGGATCTGAACAAGTAGAGGAGGCATGCTACACCCAGATCATTGTACTTGTTGAATTATAATAGGTTCGGAAAGAAAATCCCTTAACCAGGTAGATCCTAACAGGTCTTGATTAGAAAATCCTTTAACTAGGTGACTCATTAATCAGGGTTTAAATCCTTTAACAAGGTTACTAATAACTGGGTAAAGCTCTTGATAGGGCTAGAGTTAAATCCCTTAACTGGGTGACTCCTAACAAGTTCTCCTAACTGAGCATACGTATAATCTCCTAACAAGTCTAGGCCTTTAACAGAGCACATTTCAAAAGAGTGAAAATACTTGTGGGTATCAATTCCCACTGTGGTTTTTCCCTCTAACCAAGGGTTTCAACGATAAAAATACTGGTGTTCTTGTGTTGCATGTTTAGATGGTTTCAATTTTTTCAATGTTTATTGTTCCACAAGTTATAAGTAGATGAGTATTGTTTAATGGTTAATGAAAAATTTTGAATTAATGGATTACTAATCCCCCCCCCACCTTAGTAATCTTGAACCTTATAGTATTAACATCAACAACTTTCCCTTTACCCATCTCTCTAGCCTTGCAGAGGGCATCTTTATATTCATCTACCTTAGCAATCAATTTTTTCACCTCTTTCTTTGAAGAAGATTCACCAAAAGTCACTAAGGCCTATTAAGAAGTAGGGGGTTGATTCTTTATACCAAACTAAAACTTTAAGCTTTCACACTCCACTAATTGTAACCTTTTGTCAAAATCATCAAATCTACAATATCTTTTTTATATTTCTTTTTAGTCTCTCTCTGGAAACATAAGTAAACATAGTATAATACAAAGTAACATTGAAAGACTCTACATAAGTAGTATCTTTTAATGTCTTTATCACAACACTTCCCTAATTTTATTCAACTCCCTATAGTATTTTTGTCTTATCCATTCTCGAGGAAATTTCCCACTACGTTAATGTCTTCAATCTTGGATGGTATCCTATTCCTCTGAATCCCAAATCACTTTCAAACTCTAAGACTAGTTGAGGATCATCCTATTTTCTAATATGATACAGTAAAAATATATCCTCAAGGTCTCATATTGGCATGAATAGTATATCACTTTCCATTACCATTATTCTTCCCTTGTCAAGGGTAATATTAATATCATCCAAGTCTATATCACATAAAGGTACATTGTCTTTGTCCATTTTGATTATTTTCTTCTTTAACCAAAATCCTTTAAATTCATGGGATTTGATGAACTTATCATTTGCAATAAATTTCCTCTCAGAAACTACCCTCTCATCATCAACTAATATCAATGGCTTAGGTACACCCAATTCCTATCTTTCATTTGGCATGTCCTCTACGAGATTAGTTCTAGGAGGATATGTGAGTTGTTGATCTTCTTATTCTTCATATTTGATATTACACATGACATCAATGACCTCTTTAGTGTCTATTGTTTGTTCATTCTCCTCATAACCAACCAAAGGCATTGGTTTAACATTCTTTTTCCTTTTGGGTGGGGGTTCTTTAGTTGGGCTTGAAGGAATTGCCTCAGGTATCTGGTCACCTAGCTCTTGTATTCTTACATGAATCTTCTCCTTTAGCTCTTCTACTCTTGGGGGTATAATCTCCACAAGTTTTTCTATAATTGAGGCCTATCCATATAATTTCTCAAATTTATCTATCATCATTTACATTCATTTGAACTGATTATATATATTTAGAAATAAACCATGGAAACTAGGATGTGAATCCTTCTTTTCTCTCTCAATCCTTTATAAAATATTCCATTTTTCCTTTTTTTGAATAACCTTAGAAGTCTCATGAAAATATCTTATCACATCCTCTTGATAGTAAATTTCATAGAAATAATGACCCAATTTCAAGCTTTCATGCTTAACTTATTTAATATATCCTTCAAGGTAAAAAGGTCTATATTTGGAACATTCCAAATTATAGAATTCTTTTAAATTTCCCTACACCTTTTCAAGTGTATCCCTTCCAATAGTAAAATCCTAAAAGAATATTGTTTGTGGCAAATGAGTTCCCTTTCTAGTATCGACCATGTGTTCCTTTTCCATCCACAAAATTTGCCACATAAACTCTAAAAATGCAAACCTTGAAAAAATAGGGAAATTCAAGTAGTGATGTGCGATACAATATTGATATACTCTGATAATAGTGAAATCATCAAAGAAAAAATAATCAAAACATTAATGCTTGATGTCATCGTCAGGCCTGATACTATTACACCTCAACAGGTATATGATTGAAGGGTTCAATCTATGAAAACCACACCACACCAGGACATTACTCTAGTAGAAAAGTGATGATGAAAAGAAACATAATCTAAGTTCCTACATTTTGTTTCCTAAACATAACAATATTATTAAACTTGTAACCTATTATCTTGTTTGTCAACTTTATCCAGTTTGAGATTACCACTCCAAACATGTTCATTTAGAAAAAATATCATATGGCAAAAAAGTGAATAGAATCTAATATTCATGTAATTGTTGTTCTCCTTGATCTTTGACAAACCGTCATACAATTTTATAAAAATATATGATCCAAAATCATACTCTACTTTTACAATAGATTATAAATATGGGTGGCCATGAATATGAGGGCAATGGGCATGGGGTGAGGATCTACATCTATTCCTAGTACTTGACACTCATATCTGTAAGTCCATACCATATATCTTTAAAATTTATTGATCTCAAAAGGTTCCTTTTTAGTTGATGCCATCTTGATCTTCACATTCTCTATGATCTTCTTCATGCTCCTAGGAATCTCATTGAACCTCAATGTCATCCTCTATCTCACATAGTCAGCCTTTATCTTTTCAAAATCCACAAGAGTCGGAGCATGTATGTGAAAATCAAAGGATTTAATAATAGAATTCCTACTAATATCATAAAAAATAGATACATCATTTTCCCAATTATCTTGATTAATAGATCAAAGGTACTTGAAATGGCTCTAATTAACCAGCATCAATGACAAAATTTAGGAAAATCAACCTAGCAAGGTCTAGGAGCCACTAGTTTGGAACATGGACCTTCTTATCTTTATTTTGAAAGAAAGAGTTAAATAATTTCTACCCAAATTTGGGTATGTCTACATCTCTATAATTTTCACAATTATCCTTGAAGACAAAACTACTCTCATGTTTTGTGCTAGATTCTATTTAAATATCCAAAATGTCTTGATACAAAAACCTAATCTATTTCTTTGGAACTCTGGGGGATTCTATTATCTCTACATCCTTATCACCCTTTTCTACCTTATTCTACTAGTTGTTCATAGGTACATACCACAGTAATATGAGACTCATTGTTTCTAAGCAGTGGTTGTGTGCTCCTCCTCTTTCTCTTATTCTTGAATAAATCTATGTATTTCCCCCTGCTTCATTTTCTCTAACTCCTCTTGTTTCTTTTTACTAACCCTTTTTGGTCTTGAGGATTCCCCCTTATTCTTTTGTTTTGAGGTTTTCCCCATTTTATTCACATTCTCAAAGAAAAAATAATACTAACATGTACTTCTAGAGATTTCCAAAAACTATAGAATTCCCTCAACTATACCCTCCTCTTGAAAATCAATACATAGAGAAAATATGCCCACTTCAAGTGAATTTTTTAAAAAAATGCTTTTTAATGCAAAAGATCCAATTGTGTTTGGTGACCTCATCATCATCTTTTTGAGCTCACCATCAATCTTTGAAATGTAGAATGATGTGAAATTTAAAACAATTCTCAATTAATAGCATGCAGGTTGACATAGTTTTGACATTATTAATTCATATGTGTGACTTAATTTTTCAATTGGAAATTGTACTTTCAACTTCAAATTGTAGTCATTGATCACCTTCAAATCAACAGTCCAAATTAATCTATCTATCCCCATTTTAATCAAACATGCAACTCAACCCCAAAGTCCTACACTTAACATTAGTTTTTATCTTGACCTATGAGGGCACGTGGGCTATCCACTTGTCATTCCTTTTGAGATCTTGGGTTCCTACGGTACAATAGCTATACACTTTTTAACTTCTAAGGGAATGTGGGGTAACCACCTGTCATTCCTTTCTAGCATCCTAGGAATCCATGACACAATAGTTATTCATTTTTCAACTCCCAAGGGAATGTGAAAAACCAAAAAACTTTAAATTCTTTATGTATCAATCTCTCACGAGAAAGCTTCACTCTTCATATAATCTCACAAGGGAGTGTAGGAAACTATTATTATTCTCATGAATTATTATCCTACAATCCCTTGGTACTTTTATTTCTTCATTAAATTTTGTGAGGGAAAATAGTATATGAATTTTCATCAAGACACTTTATCATGGAATCCCACAACTCAAATTCATCATTCACCTTTAACCATAGTGGAATGTGAGGTAAGACTATCTAGCCTTATCATCTTAGCACCTCAGAACCTCTCGGTCAATTTCTTGAAATCCCTGACCAAACCAAGGGAATGTGAGATATCTCTTCTTCATAACATCTTCATGTCTTGAAATCCCTCAACACTCTTCATCTTTTTTCTTGACATCACAAGGGAATATATGATACATTTCACACTTCACACTTTCTTACCCTACAATCCATCAAAATATTTCAACATATAGTCACCCATCGTAAGGGAATGTAGGGTGACATATTCTAATGCTTTGATATCATCCCACATTTGTGTAAACATCACCACCATATAAAATTGAATCCTGAGGGAATGAGGGAGCACTTAAAGGTTTTGATTGTAAACATGACTTTAATAATTTTTTAACATGAGGGTCCACTGAGTCGTGACTAGGAAACACTTAAGGGAATATTAAAAATGACTTAAAGGAAATAATGATAACCAATTTAAAATGTATTTTCAACTCATGGGGCTAGTAGTCCAATGTTTGAAAGACAACCAAATATTTGAAAGGATTTTAATTTGGATATCTTAGGTCAATGATGGAATATAACACGGGAACAAGACCATTAGGGTAAAGCCAACACTAAGAAAAGTTTTGATGACCAAGGATATAAAACCTTCTTAAAACACCTCTACATTTACCATTCCTAATAGACCTTCCACCAAATATATCATTTTTCTTGAAACCCAGCCAACTCTTTATCATAACATAAGATAGAAATATAAAGGGGTATGAAAAATGTAAAAAGAAAAAATTAATACATACAATATCTGGTAAAAAATGGGGAGTTTTTTTAATTTAGGTTGTGTATTGGGAGGGGGTGATAAGAAAGGAGTATAGGGAAATTTTTTTTAAAAATATGGGGACTTTTAGTATGTCATGAACTCACGTGATATAACCTAGGTTTGCTAAGTGAATCCCCCATGGTTTTCCCTTTAAAACAAATGGCCTGAACAAAAATATAGCATCATAAGCACAACATTAACAATATCTAACAACCAACTAACATCAAAAACCATAAACGAAGTCAAGTAGCATAAACAATAAACTACTAAATTATTAACACTAAACCAGAGTCTTCCATAATACCAAAACCCAAAAATTATTAACAATAAAACCCACAGAGCTATTTAAAGTTTTAACAATATTAAATTGTAAACTAAAACATAACCCAAAAAAAAATAGACCCCATTTTCAGCAAGATCATCTAGAGGCTAATGGAACATGTGGATCTAGTATTCAGTTGGAAACTTGAAGAGTAATTTATAGTTTCCCTCCTCAAATTCCTTTCCTAAGACCTTTCTCTACATAAGTTAGAGTGAGGTCACATAACTATGCCTAAATTTCAAACTAAATTTGGAGACACTTGTAAAATTCTTTTTCATCTCCAAGATCTTATTTTTCAACATTTCAAGCTCCCTGATTATTTTATTTCACTTCATGTAGGTTCCCTCAGCACTGGCCATGTTATTTTCCTTCTCTTCTAGGATAACATCTTTAGTTAGGTCTAAATGCTCAGGTTTGGTGCTATTTGATATGTGTTTAGCTATCATTAGTATACTTTTCTCAACTTTCTTCATTTCCTAAATCACCCCATTCACAAATAACATCTTCTCCCCTACCCCCTTCTTCCTAAAAAAATCCTCTCACTTCCTTCAACATCTTCTTCCTCCTATAATTCATAGTCCACCAACTTCTTATTATTGCCTTTACGAATAGAGTGAATTTCCAATCCATTAGAGCATCTTGGATTGCTCCAATTCTTATTTTCATCCTCACCCACATCTTCTTCCTCTTCAATATTAACCTCTTGAATGGTCATTTTGGGCTTCTTGGCTAGAGGGGAGGGGATTTTACTTTATCTCTTCTTTGCAATTTTCGAGTTGGTGGCATTTATTTTAGGTCACATAGGTTAGCAGTGACTATATTGGAAGTATGAGTTTTTGGCATGTTAGGGAAGGAGATAACTTTGGTAGCTCCTAGGTAGTGAATGTATTTATTTTTACTAGGGCCTAGGGTTTTGATAGTTTTAGAAGGTGGGGTAAAATATAACCAAGGAGCTTCAATCACAATAAATAAATAAATAAAATTTGGCGGGGGGGACAAAAGGCCAAATGAAAATTATACAACCTAAAAATTAAACCTTGATACAGAAGGATGGGTTTTATGCACTGATTCTTAGCAACATTTACTACATCTTTAATAGATATTTCTAAGGAATTAAGAAAAATGGTAAAGAAATGAGACTATGGTTATGGAAGTGATTTAACAGGGGCATGTTGTTAAGGCAATATACCTTAAAAATTACCTCCAATATAAAGAACTTCATTATCATCGAGAAAACCAAGTTCCATAGAGGCAAGAAATCCTCTCTAACAAAGCCACCATGGATTTAAATATTGTCTTCCACAACTTCTTTTCTTCCATTTGTGCCCCTTGGTTAATAGCCTCGTAGGTTTGGCAATAACCTCGTCATTTACTTCAAAGGAAATGTCACCCATATTAACCCTTCTATCTTTTTAGGAAGTTGTGAATGCATGGAGAAACATTCATCATACTCATTTATACACTATATGAACTAAAAAATTCCCCCCTTAGCACAAATATGCCAAACAATGGCATCATATTTGAACTCCTTATGAGTATTTGTTTGAATTCAAACATGGTCCCCACCCATATTGAAAAATATAACTATAACAATTGCAAATAACCCTACCCAACACTTGGATTTATCGTCTTTCATGCAGTTATGAAAAATGCAATAAAAAATAACTTAAAATAGGAATGTTGGATGTGTGCCAACAATGATATAATTATGCCTTAGCATCCTTATTAATCTCCACTTGTGTAAAACATTTATCATGGTACTCAATAAATTTTTGAACAAGGTTTCCCTTGCATGAGATTTCATTACCCATAAAAAATTTATTAAATAACCCTTTAAACTTATGCATCAAGTCATATTAATATATGATGACATTGCATCATTCAATTACCCTCTACTTTCCTCGCATGGCCATTAAATTCACTTATTTTCCACATCAATTCCATATCCTTGACATCAGCCTCATTCACACTCAGACTCGTCTAGCTGGTCCACATCACTCTCCTTAACTTCCAGCTCACAACCCCTTTGTCCAGATCACTTTCAATTTGAATTTATTCCCACCAAAGATTTATAAAACCTTTCCCACTATCTCCACAGCTCTATAGTAAATTATTGTAAAGAAGGGTCACACAAACCACAATCTCTTTTTATTCTTCATTTTGTATGTTGGTTGATGTGCTCTCTTATAAAAGTAACATTCAAGCATGAGGTGGAAGGTGGTCATTTTCCTACCAACATCTAAGAACTTCAATTTCTAGTTCCAATGTAGCCATAGCATCAGACACTTTGTTACCTTCCTTATAAATGTGATTAATTTCAAAAGTGTCTAGCCCCAAAAGGAGTTCGTGAATATCCACATAAATCCCTTCAATTGACCAATTATCCTTACTAAGGCCTTTAATATTATCAAGTTACAATGTTGCAAATTTTCACCCCGATGTAATTTTTCATTTTTAAATAACTCTACCTTATCTTAAAACAAAAAATTCCACTTCACCCTTTGTGCTCATCCATCTTGCCTTCTCACTACTTGCTTCAAATCCAAGCCATGCAAATTAGATGGATTAAGACACGTGCATGTTGTGGAGATGTTCGCACAACATGTACTCGTCTTGCAAATCCGCAGACATGTAGAGTGCCATTGAGGTGTTATACACTACCAAATTGCATTGTAATGGTTGATTCCTCCACCCACTGACAAACAGATTTGCCTCCCAACAATTATATCTCTATTTTTTAATTCTAATTGGCTCTCTAGATATTTATCCACAATTTTGAGCATTCTTCTTAATCATTCCATAGATTTTTCACTTCATCTCCAATATTTTTATCACATTTGGTTCTTTTCGTTGCATTGGAACCATATTGTCTCCTTTATCTTCATCACTCAGCTTCCAAATTGGTGAGGGGAGTCTTTTTTCTTTTCTTTTCTTGTATTCTTGATAGCATATCAATCTTCTTGATCTATTTCTATCATTATTATTGTGTCTATCATTTTCCATATGGTTATCTTTAACTATTATTGTGTCTTTTTGGTTGTTTTGGAGGTGGAAACACCTAAGCATGGATTTGACTAAGGCAGGTCTCCAAATAGCCACTCCCAACATTTTTTGTTTTTTATGTGTGCAAGTACATGAATAAATAATTTTGCATCATTATCTTCATCAAACTTTGAATTTGGTGTTATATTTTTCCCTTTTTGTGCTTTAAAGCTTAATTGTTATTTTAACTACATTATAATATTATATTCAGTTTTAATTAGTTTAACTTCTTATCATTTTTACTATTCTATTACCTTCCTCAAATTCTAAGCCGATTTCTATATTCTTTTTGCATGGGACGAATGTGCACCACACTGTTGTCATGTTCCTACACTGTTATGTATGATTTGCACAGGTGTCAAAGACAATGAGCTTGCAAATTCACGTGTTTGGTCATTGTGGTTAGCATTTTCATTTTCCATAGTTAAACCATTTGTATCTGTCAATATCTTCAATTTATTTATATTTTTCCATATTAAGAATCTGAATTTTCTTAATTACTTAGTCTATTCACATTTGTTATCTTATTTTCAAAACATCTCCTTTATCACACTTTATGTTTAGATCCCCTATCTCACCAAAGCGCAACTAGAAGTGAGGTGGTGCAAGGAAAATTTCACTCTTCAAGACTTTAATTGGCCTTGAATTTGGTGTACTTTTTTCATCTCCACACAAGTATAATCTTAGAGTCCCCTTCTATAGACAACATTTATTCCTATTGAAAGGGAAAACTTAACCCCCCAATGCAAAGCCACCTCTTCTGCCCAGTTATTAGTGCTATCTGTTAGGTTACCCATATAAGAAGCAACTTGATCCCCCAAAAATTGACCTTATGACTCTACCTATTGCCACTTTATCTTGGTTCCTCCAAGCAGCTTCATCAAAATTGAGGTTGTACCATTCATGATTTGGCAAACTCCATTTAGTGTTCCTTATTTTCAATCTTATAGAAGTATCAAATCTACAATAGGAATTAGGGAGTCCCCAATTCCTAGCCACTTTATCTTCAAGGGGAGTGGGGAGAAAAGAAGGGTGATTCCAAGTGGCCATATAAATGTTTTCCATGAGAAATTTTCAAAATGATTTGAAAACCTCCTCAACTAGATGTTTTACTTCTCAAAATATCATGTTATTACTTTCCTTCCATAAACTCCAACCCAAATGGGGTAAAATTTTCTTCCACAAATATCTTATCAAAGGATTATGTGTTGGTCATATCCAATAAAAAGTAAGAGAATGGATAGTTTTGTTCATTGCCTAATGTATTTCAAGATTTTGTAGCACCAAGCTCTAGATGTCATGAGCATATTGATAGTGAAGCAAGATGTGAGGTATGAATTTCTCTTCTTTCTTACACAACATACATCTATTTGGGAGTTGAAATCCACATTTCACCAAATTAGCATGCATGAGGATTTTATTATGCATCTATGTCTACCTGAAGTAGTTAATCTCAGGGATCGGTTGAGCATTCCAGACCTTTTACAAGAATCCTGAAGAGTTTCCTTTACTAGCATATTTTAAGTTTATCTAATAGAGAAGTATCCCATAGATTTTTTGCTCCAAATAAACTTGTCATCCCTTGGGGACAGAGGAGTTATATTTTTTTGTAGAAGAATCTTTAACTCCATTTCCTTGTACAATAGGTGAGGTTTGTTTTGGCAACATTCTAAAATGTCCATCCATGAATTATGGGGGTACGTAATTGGAAATCCATTGGCCAAAGAAATTTTTATCCCTTTCACATGTGTCCATTAAGGTTGGTTGTAAGGATAGAGGAATATTCCCCAACCATTTGTCCTCCCAAGAAAATATGAAGAGATCATTCCCAATCTGTCATTTAGCCCCATCTGCATAAAACACTTGCATTTGAGAATATTATTCCATATTTCGGAACCACTTGGATAACTAGGGGTAGAAAGAACCTAGTAAAACCTCTCACAATTGAGGTACTTATCACACATAATGTTACTCCACTTAATCTTATGTTACTCCACCGGGGGTAGAAAGCTTCCACCCCATTTTGAACATGAGGAATTTATTAAGTAAATTAACTTCTATTATGCTTAAGCCCCCAAATTTATTAGGAAAAAACACTACATCCCTATTAATTAAATTCATTATTATTTTCTTCTTCGTACTTATCCATAAGAAATTTATTTGTATTCTTTTTGAATTTTCAGTCATAGGTCCTATGATTTTTTAAAGAAAGAAATAAATTAAACAAGGATACCTTGGAGAGATGCAACAAGAATCTAGAGCTTTCTCGTACTACTAATAATTTTATCTTCCCCCCTATAAGATTCTTTAGGAGCCTTTCTAAGATCAAATTATAGAATGTTGTGGTCACCTCCTTAATAGTGAGAGGTAGATCCAAAAACACCCCAAGAAGGTTAGCACTTGGTCAACCTAAGATAGTTTTAACTTTATTTTGAAAATTATCTACAATATTGAAGTATATGTTTCTCTCCTCTTAATTTATATGTTATCCTGAGGCCTTTACGTATTGGTTAAGAAAATTCTTCTATTCTGTAGCTTCAACCACTAAAGTTGCTCCAAATAATCTAGTATCATCAAAAAATTATTGTAAGTCTATTGGGGGTGGTAGAGACAAATTTAACCCCTTACAACCTTCCCAGGTTCACGAAACTCAAAAAAATCTTCCTAACACCTTAGCAAGGATTATAAAGAGGTAAGGGGAAAGAGGGTTCCCTTTTCTAAGGCCTTTTTTTGCACCAAAAAAAACCTCTAAGGACCCCATTTAAAAGGATATAAAATCTAACAATATCCACACACTCCTTAATCAATCTAATTAGCTTGTCTTGGAATTCTAATTTTCCTCATAAGTTAAATAGAAAATATCATCTCACCCTATCATAAGCCTTGGAAATTTTCATCTTTAGAACTATCCCCACGAGGTTATATATATCCATTGAGTGTATAATCTCATGAGTAGTTATAAATGCATCCAAAAAAATCTTCTAGGAACAAAGGCCTTTTATTTTTGTTAATAAAACCATCCAACAATGGTTTGACCCTATTGACCAAAACTTAGAACAGATCTTGTAAACCATATTGCAGAGACTAATAGGCCTAAAATTTGAGAGTCTTTGTAGTTCTAGGATTTATGAAAATATTATAAATATACTCTTTCAGTAGTTAAAAACCAATTTTATGTAATATTGATTATTATGTCATAAAATCCCAATAGATTCTATATTAGTTCTAACCTTTTAAAAATTTAGAATCCTTCACTTTTTCATCAAAGTCTTAATTTAAAAAGTGTGTGCAAGTCAATGGGTCCTTGGTCTGTTGGTGAAGTTGATTGCTTTTGAATGAGCCCACCAAGGATCAATTCTTTCTGAGTGCAAAGGCTCTGACATCATAAGGGATAAGTTTGTGATCATGCCCTAGGTGGATTTTGGCAGAATGGATACCCCTCAGTCCTTGGCTCTTAGCCAAAGAGGTTCTCTTAACCTCTAACAAAAAATGTGCATGCCAAAATGCAAAATGATAAACTAGATGAATTTTTATATCTTATAGTGAAAATATTATCCCATCTAATACAATAAATAATCTCTTTAATTAAATTTTGAGACACATGTTAGTGATAAACTCACATGCAGTTTAGAAACCTCTTATCTTTTCATGATTTGCATACAAATTGTTTAAAAAAAAACATGGCGAAGCTATCAAGTATCATCATTTTTAGTCGTTGCAAGACTTCAACCACTTGTAAATCTTTTTCAAGATGGTTTGATGAAAAAAATTTAGTCCAAATAGTGTATAAGAAAATAAATTTATAGTGGCTTATAACATCTTAGAAAATTTATAGAATAAAGAAATGAGGGTATCAAAGTCATAGATTCTAGTTGGAGATGAAATTGTTAATATATATTAAATAATAATTCTATAGTGTGAATAATTTGGCCAAGTTCTAAGGTTATTTTGGAAAACTAGCAAGTCAATGTAAGGTTAATGACGATTCTATATTGATAATATTTTGGCGAAGCTCTAAGGTTATTTTTTCACATTAGAAAGTCAATGTAAGGTTATTTTGTCTTTCTTATAAAGTTGTTTTGTATTTTTGAATCTATTTTATCTAATTTATATATTTCTTATTGCTAATATTTTAATTTAGTTACACATAGGTAAAAAATTATTTAAGAAATTATACCTTAATCAAGTCCCAATAATAGTCAATCAATAATAAAAAGAGGAGTATTTGTGAAGGTGTATGTTGATTTGGATATAAAAGGTGTTTTGAGTATGCAAAATTGATAAAGATAAAAGTGTGAATGTGGTCTAATTATTAATTCAAAGTGATTGCAAAATCCTAAAATTATGTAAATATTATTCTTTCGATGCATAACGTTAGACACGTCATTTTGAATGTTTGGGATTCACATTGATGGATAATGGTCAAATCCAAAATTGTGGCTTTGGATATCAAATTCAAATTTTAAGAGTATGGATATGATCATGTTGGATATTCTATCCAAGGAATGGCTTGTCCAAATAAAAGATAGGATCATTATTGCATTTTTTATAAAGTGAATAAACTATTGAGAATGACTTAGATAAGTTTTAAATTGAATGATGTGATGTATTTGAATTTCAAAATAGATCTTTGATTAATCGATAAACTAAAATAATTAATTTATTAATTAGAATCACACATCTAAGACATTAACCCAAAATGAAATAAAATCAATATTAAAATATTTTTAATCTTTATTGAATAATTTATATTATCAATACCTCAAAAAATTATGTAATACATTAAAATACTTACAACTTCAAAATTCAGATCTGTAACATTTTTATTACCAAAGATTACTCAATGATAAGAATGATTTGGTATCACAAAGGTGATAAATATTGTGTTATAAACAATATTTTTAATATATCATATTTATAAATTAATATATATGTTAAAAAATTTCCCTAATATAGACCACAATGGAATAGAGCTCTACAACTTCCCGCTCAAGAAAATTCAAACTTCAAACCCCTTGAACTACACATGGTCGTTGATAATGGAGGGGGCTCTATTCCTCCATCGTTTGGACCTCCTTTTGAAGTAGTTGTCATGCCTTTGAGGGGCCCTTCAACAGATTCTCCTATTGTAGAAATTTTTGAGGGAATTTCCATGAAAATCCTTGCTTCCTAGAATGAGACCCTTGTGGATTATTCATGTAATAATAGTGAATGAACATAAAAAGGTGAAATCCTAGAAACTAATTCGAAGGGTACACTAGTTAATGGGACCCATGGGAATGTGGCCCATAATATTATATCATAATACATTCAAATAGAAGAAGGGAGAAATATTCATCTTCCTAACTTTGTGATGGATAGAATCATTTCATCAATGAACAACATGCTAGTGGGAAAATTTTCTCTTTCAAACCAACAATTGATATGGTCCAAAGAGCGGTGTCTGACAAGTGGAACATGAAATATAGTGTTTCTACTACTATTATGCCAAGGGGTTTGTTCTTGTTAAAATTTATGATGGAGAACGACATGATTAAGGTCCTAGCAAGATCATGGGCTTATGGTAAGCACTATTAGCCTTTATCTAGATGGAAACCAGGGTTTTCCATGTGGTTGATCTTATAAAAATGGCTCTAATGTGTGTAAGAATGCTATGACTCCCACTTGAGTTCTGGAATGAGAAAATCTCTAGATAGATTGGTAACACATTTGGACACTATCTAAATTTGGATGTTATAACCCAAGCAAGATCTGGGTTAGTGTTTTCCCAATCCTGTGTTAATGTTGTTATCAATAAAACTCTTCCTAGTTTCATTACTCTACAATCAGAATTGAGGAATGGAATCAAGCTTTGGTCTACGAGAATGTCACTATTTGCTGCTAAAAATGTTCCAAACCTAGACATGTTATAACAAACTTTAGATCCCCCTCGATGAAGGAGCTTAAGCTGAAGGTAAAATTCTCTTAACCCCATTCATGATGGGAGACAAGTTAGAAGTTGGAGATTCCTTAGGGGGTGAGTAATATTCTTTCATAGATGCTAAAATTAATAAAATCTTTGACAACTCCTTGGTTCTAGAGCAACTTAACTTTGAGAATACATCAAGGATTCTAGAAGAGAAGCGACAACCACTTAGAAATGATACCTATTTGGAGGAAGGTAAAATTTTCTCTACCCCAAACGCTAACAAAATAGGTAGGGAAACTCTTTTAACTCTTGAGAATGGATTTGTAGTTCCCCCAAAACATAAGGAAATAGGAGGACAAACCCCTTTTACCCCTAAGAAGAAAAAAGAGGAACTACCCAAAGGTAATTTTTGATAATATGACAATAAGAAACTAAGACGGCGGGGGGGGGGGGTGAAATAGTTGTTCCCAAAGCTATACACCTTAAACCCTTATTTCTTAACAACCCTTATTTTTTTAACTCTCTTATTTCTCATCTGATTGAATGAAATGTGAAACGTGCATGCATAAAAAAAGTGTTGGAGATTTGCTTCTGTGCAAATAGTTGATTGTATGTTTGTCATTAATAAAAACATATAATATACATCAGTGTCCTGTAAGAAATTTTTAATACAGATATTCTGGAGCCTTACGCATGTGTATCTTTGTTGTAGACATGTTCTGGATGTAATGTCCATACACGCATATTCAGATATGCAGTTTCAGTTGAGTTATGTTAATCTATTTTGGCAGCTACAGTTTCTGGAGATTATTTGTTAAGAGCTGACGTATTTACATTGTTTCTTGAGTTGCGCCTATCTTTAGGATATGCGTGTTTGTATTCATGTTTACTTATGAGTTAATGATGATTATGTAAAGGTGCTAAACATGTTTTAACAAAAGCGTGTTGTTTGAGTTAATTTGGTAGAGCTGACTATGTGAAGCGATGCATCCACTCATTTTGAGTTGCGCGGTCCTAACTTTGATTGCATGCTTAGTTAAGATGACAAGGAAGTTGCTGAAGTGTTTCCTACAGCCATCGTGATGTTATCCTTGGGGAAGATACATATACCAGTTCAAATGTGATCGCTAATGATGAAAATGAAGTGAAAAAGATAAGACAGAGCAAAGCATAAAGTTAGACAGTAAAGCTACATCATTCATCAGTTGAAGATCTATGTGAAGAAGTAGAAGAGATTACAATTCACTGGAACTAATCAAGACAACAGACCTACTCAAATAGTTCATTATCATATATAGTGTATATATGCCTTACCAAAGGTTGCAGCCTTCACCATTTGAGCAGTGAGCTCTTAGAAAGTGTGTCCTCACCCCTAACAGGGTTATTTGTAAAAGACTCCTAACAGGGTCCGACCTTTGACTAGGTCTTTGTACTTATTGCATTGTAAAGATCAACTTTTAATAGGGTTGCAAGATCTTCTAACAAGGATCATTATAAAATAGTACAATTATTTGTGGGAGCTAATTCCCACCGGGGGTTTACCTAATTTGGTTTTCCCCATTACCAAAATTATGTTGTTCAATTCTATGTTATCTTGTTGAGTTTATGTTTAAAGTTATTCTATACTTAATTGAAAAAGAATTGAATCTTGTAGATAACTGATTCACCCCCCCTCTCAGTTATCTCTTGGGACTATTCCTAACAATTGGTATCAGAGCCAAGTGTTTTGGAGAGAAAGCTTAATAGCTTAAGGTAGATCAAATGGCATACTTCAGAAAATATAGTCTTAAATTTGATGGAGAGAACTATCTTGAATGGAAGAACAAAATGATAACACATCTACAGTGTGTTGGTTTTGACATTTTTGAAATAGCCACACAAGAATTTGTTGTTCCCTCTCTGAAAGACCTTGCAAAAGATGGTGCTACTAGTAAACAAAAGGATGTATTCACTGCTAATGCAATTTCTAAGGAAGCCCTTATAAGTGCATTATCGGACAATGAATTCTCTGAGATTAAGAAATTAGACAAAGCCTACACCATATGGAAGTATTTAGTGTTAGAATAGTCACAAAGAATAACTGAGAGGGGGGGGGGAATCAGTTATCAGCTAATTTAATTCTTTTCTCTTATTAACTCTAGAACACATTAAAGTAAATGCACATTCAGATAACACAATAGACAACACAACAATTTGGTTATGGGGAAACCAAATGGTAAAAACCCCGGTGCGAATTAACACCCACAATGAACTATACTTGTTTATAATAATCCCTGTTAGAAGATCTTACAACCCTGTTAGGAGTTGTTGTTTATAATGTAATAAGTATAGTGACCTGGTTAAGGGTCTAACCCTATTAGGATTCTTTTACAAATAACCATGTTAAGGGTGAGGACTCACTGTCCAAAAGCTCACTGCTTCAATGGTGAAGGCTACAACCTTCTGTAGAATATATATGCACTATATCTGATGATGAACTCTAGAGTAGACCTAATGTCTTGATCAGTTCCAATGTATTGTAATCTTCCACTACTTCTTCACATATATCCTTGATGAATGAAACACAACTGATATTCTGTTATGTACTTTTTCTGTCTCTTTTCTTCTCATTCACACTTAGCGTTCACAAATGAACTACTATAAGTATCTTCCTCAAAGTATGAGATCATGAGACATGTTAGGAAACTATTCATAACATCCTTGTCAGCTAAACTAACCACGCAAGCATAATTACAACCACGCAATATAAACTAAATAGACGCGACGCTTCACAAAGTCAGCTTCACCAAATTAACTCTAACATTGCAATCTTGTTGAAACATGTTTGGCACCTTTAGATAACTATATTCAACTCATAATTAAACTTGAATATAAACACGCATATCCCAAAGATAAATGCAACTCAAGAAACAATGTGATATGTCAGCTCTGTACAGATAAAATCCAGAAACTGTTACTGCCACTAATAGAATTAACACAACTTAATTGAAACATCAAATCTGATCCCATGTGTATGAACAAAGCATCAATGACATGTCTACAACATGAATATAACCACACAAGGGTTAATATCATCATTCTGATAAGTACATACAGAACACTATTGTATATTATATGTTGTCATCAATGACAAACATACAATAAACTAACTACCAGAAGTAAATCTCCAACAATCTCCCCCTTTGACATTGATGGCAACATATGATATTAAAAACATCTTCAACACATGGTGTCCTCTTTCTTTTCACAATCTTCTCAATATGCTCATCAAAGATTCCTCTACACTGTTGTAGCTCCTTTGTCTGTGTTTTTAAGTTACATGATTATATACTCCCCCAGAGTGTATGCTCCCCCTTACTACATACTCCCCCTTTGACATCAATGGCAAAGCACACCATAAACAATTAGGCATAGGTACTACTCCAAAGATAGAGTAGTCAACCATTCATCAGTCACCATGGACTAATGTACTTGCTACTTTATCTAATCAGACTCAGGAAAGGGAATTACTCCCAACTTCTCCCTGAGATACTCAAAAGTATCTTTTGATAAAGGCTTTGTGAAAATATCTGCCAACTATTCTTTAGTTCTCAAATAGTCCAATTTTACTTCTTTGTCTGCAACTTTTTATCTAAGAAAATGGTATTTGATCTCAATGTGTTTTGTCTTTGCATGCATCACAGGGTTCTTGGACATGTTGATAGTGCTGGTGTTATCACAGTGAATAACAATAGGATAATCAACCTGAATACCAAAATCTTTAACCATCTACTTGATCCAAACCATTGTTGAATAATTCAATGCTACTGCAACATATTCAGCTTCTGCTATTGACTGAGAGATACAATTCTGCTTCTTTCTTATCCAAGAAACCAACCTATCTCCAAGAAATACTGCTCCTCCTGAAGTACTCTTCCTATCATCAATACAACATGCCCAATCTACATCTGTATATACATGAAGTTGTACATTCTCTAATTTAGGATATCATAAACCATAGTCTATAGTTCCCTTTAGATATCTGAATATTCTCTTTATTGCCATTAGGTGATTCTGCTTGGGTTCAGCTGAAAATCTACCAACAATGCCAACTGCATTAGATATGTCTGGTCTAGATTGAGTGAGATATATTTCCAATCATATACTTGTACAATGTCTTGTCAACTACTGTGGAATCATCTTCTTTAGAAATCTTGCTTCATGTTATCATAGGAGTGCATACTGGCTTACAATCTTCCATCTTGAAATTCTTCAATATTTCCTTCACATATTTGGACTGATTTATGAATATTCCTTTATCTTTATGCTTTAAATTCAATCCCAAAAAATATTTTATAGGACCAATCATGCTCATTTCAAATTCATTCCGCATTTCTTTTGCAAATTCTGCACTAAGCTTGTCATTACCTCCAAAGATAATGTCATCAACAAATATGGCA
>MU224826.1:1913283-1941060 GCA_018584345.1 Thuja plicata | reverse complement strand
GTCTGCATACCATATCTGGTTTATCTGATAGATTAAATCCTTCAGGCTATTCTATGTAGACTTCTTCCTTCAAGTCACCATTCAGAAAGGCTGATTTGACATCCATTTGGTATACTTTGAAGTCTTTTAATGTTGCATAGGCCAAGAATAACTTAATGACTTCTAGTCTGCTCACAGGGGCAAATGTGTCAGTGTAATCTATTCCTTCCCTTTGACTACTGTACCATCTTCATTCATCTTATTCATGAATACCCACTTTGTTTCAATCACATTTTTGTCACTAGGTCTAGGAACCAATTCCCATGTATCATTTTTTATTATTTGATCTAATTATTCTTCCATTTCTTTCTGCCAATCGGAATCCTTGCAAGCATCTTCAACATTTAAAGGTTCAATCTGTGAAATTAAACATACCTCTTCATCCACTGTTAAATTTTTTTGCTTTAGATCTAGTTAAAACACTACTGCTCTAATCTCCAATGATATCATGTTTTGAATGGTATCTAGTTGTGAATTTTGGAACTTTTGGTGTGACATCCTCATCTATAATCTATGATACTTCTATGCTTGATTCAGGTTCATTACATGATACATCAATGCAATCAAACATTTATTTAATAACAATGTCTTTACTGCTAGGCTTAGGTTCATCCTCAATCATAGGTGCATATTCACAGTACCTCTCTTGAACCAGGAACTTCTCATCAATCTTTACATGAGTACTTTCAATTATCTTATTTAATCTCAAATTAAAACATCTGTATGCTTTGCTTTTAGTAGAGTAACCAAGGAAAATACCTTCATCGCTTCTAGCATCAAACTTACCAAAACCATCATCTCTCTTGATGTAGCACTTGCTACCAAAGATTCTGAAGTATTTTACTGTAGATACATTACCAAACCAAATTTCATAAGGTTTTTTACCTGTGCTTGGCCTTAGTTGTGTTTTGTTGATAGTATAGACTGGTGTATTGACTGCATCTCTCCAATAGGTGTGTGCAACTTTATCTTCAATCATCATAGTGCGCATTGTATCAAGTATGATCATGTTCCTTCTTTCTACAATCCCATTCTGGTGAGGGGTTCTAGGAGCACTCAACTATCTTTTGGTCCCATGTTCTTTGTAGTACTCATAAAACTGGTCAGAGGTGAATTATCCTCCTTTATCTAATCTTAGAAATTTTAGTTTTATTCTAGATTCATTCTCAACTTTAGCTTTTAATATTTTTAATTTATCCAAGGCTTTAGACTTCTCCTTTAAGAATGCAACCCACATCATCCTTGAAAAATCATCAATAGACAAAATGAAATACATTTCTCCATAGTATGATCTTGTTTGAGTAGGACCACATAAATCTGTATGCACTAGGTTTAATTTGTTTTCAACTGAGTTATGCTTGCTTCTGAAAGAGCTCCTTACATGCTTTCCCATAACACATTCTCTGCACATTGTGTCAACTGGTCTTGCAATACTTGGAAGGTCTCTAACTACCTTGACATTGCTTATCTTTACTATATTGTCAAAATTGATATGACAGAGTCTCTTGTGCCATAACCAACTGCCATCCACTTTTTCAACAAAATAACTTACATCTTAATTGAGATGAAAAACATTACCTTTTTTTTTTGAGCTTGATGCAATCATGTCTCCTTCTTTGTTGTTAATAATGAATTTTTTTTCTTTGAATTCCAAATGATAACCTTTGTCAAGTAGTTGTCCAACGCTTAGTAAGTTGTGATGTAATCCATCAACATACACAACATCGTATGTCTTGTTCTTTCCATCCAGGGTGATAGATCCTCTACCTATGATAGGTTTAGGAGTGTTATCTCCAAATCTAACCATACCACCTTTGTACTTTTACAGATGAATAAATCTGTCTTTATCACCTGTCATGTGGTGAGAGCATCCACTGTCAATTATCCAATCAGTTTTGATGTCTACTTTGGAAATTAGAGCAAACTCCTGTGATTCCTTTTCATCTTCAATGTCCATTTCATCAAGAAATTTTTCCATGTCTTTAATGGCAACAAATCCAATTTCATCCTCTCCTAAATCTTCATCTGTTACACCTTCTTCAACATGGTAGCAATCCTTTCTGTATTTAGGTTTGTAATCAGATCTAAACTTCTTGAATCTTGTGGGACACTTGGATGCAAAGTGAATGGAAGCTATCCTTCATACTTTCCTTTGCCTTACTTTTCTCTTTTAGAAATCATGGCAATAATTTCTTCTAGTTCTTCATCAACTTCTTCTTTCTCATTAGAAATGGGTAAAGTTTTCTTACCATGTAATGATGCTTTGAAGGCTATTTCACTTTTGGGTTTAGAATTCAATCTTGATATCTCAAATGCAGAGATTTTACTGATCAAATTCTCTCTCTTGAAGTCTTTTGAAAATTGCATGGTTTCATCCAGAATATTGATCTTTCTCTCATAGTCTACTATCAATGTAGTCATCAGCTTGTCCATTATGTCTTCTTCTGAAATTTCTCCACCATTGTTTCTGATTCCAGAAACTACTTCATTTATCCTCTGATTGTAGGCTCTGATGTTCTCTTCAGGTAACATCTCAAGATTGTTGTATTTATTTTTCCATGTTTTCCTGTGTGCGTTCTTTTCTTGGATATCTCCTTCAAACATGTCTTCTAAATACTTCCATATTGTGTATGCCTTGTCTACTTTCTTGATCTCAGAGAATTTGTTGTCAGATAGTGCACTTATAAGGGCTTCTTTGGCAACTACATTAGCTATGAATATATCCTTTTATTTACTAGTAGCATCATCTCTTGCAAGGTCTTTTAGAGAAGGAATAACAATTTCTTGTGTGGCTATCTCAAAGATATCAAAACCAACAAATTGTAGATGTGTTATCATTTTGTTCTTCCAATCTTGATAATTCTCTCCATCGAATTTAGGACTCTCTTTTCTGAAGTATGCCATCTGATCTACCTTAAGCTGATAGGCTTTCTCTTCAAGGAACTTGGCTCTGATACCAATTGTTAGAATAGTCCCAAAGGATAAATGAGAGGGGGGGGTTAATCAGTTATCAGCTAATTTAATTATTTTCTCTTATTAAATCCAGAACATAATAAAGTAAATGCACATTCAGATAACACAATAGACAACACCACAATTTGGTTAAGGGGAAACCAAATGGTAAAAACCCCGGTGGGAATTAACACCCATAATGAACTATACTTGTTTATAATAATCCCTGTTAGAAGATCTTGCAATCCTGTTAGGAGTTGTTCTTTACAATGCAATAAGTATAGTGACCTGGTTAAGGGTCTGACCCTGTTAGGATTCTTTTACAAATAACCCTGTTAAGGGTGAGGACTCACTATCCAAAAGCTCACTAATTCAATGGTGAAGGCTACAACCTTCTGTAGAATAGATATACACTATATCTGATGATGAACTGTAGAGTAGACCTACTTTCTTGATTAGTTCCAATGTATTATAATCTTCCACTGCTTCTTTACATAGATCCTTGATGAATGAAACACAACTGATATTCTGCTCTGTACTTTTTCTATCTCTTTTCTTCTCATTCACACTTAGCATTCACAAATGAACTAATATAAGTATCTTCCTCAAATTATGAGATCATGGGACATGTTAGGCAATTCTTCATAAAATCCTTGTCGGCTAAACTAACCATGCAAGCATAATTACAACCGCGCAATATAAACTCAATAGACGCAATGCTTCACAAAGTCGGCTTCACCAAATTAACTCTAACATTGCAATCTTGTTGAAACATGTTTGGTGCCTTTAGATAAATTTCTTAAACTCATAATTAAACTTGAATATAAACACGCATATCTCAAAGATAAACGCAACTCAATAAATAATGCGATACGTCGGCTCTATATAGATAAACTCCAGAAACTGTAACTGCCACTAATAGAATTAACACAACTTAATTGAAACATTAAGTATGATCCCGTGTGTATGAAAAAAGTATAAGCAACATGTCTACAACATAAATATAACCATGCAAGGGTTAATATCATCATTCTGATAAGTATATACAAAACATTGTTGTATATTATATGTTGTCATCAATGACAAACATACAATCAACTAACTGCCAGAAGCAAATCTCCAACATTTAGAAGATATGTTTGAAGGAGATATTCAAGAAAAGAATGCGTGGAGAAAGAAATGGAAAAATAAGTATCAAAACTTAGAGATGCTACCTAAAGAGAACATCAGATCTTACAATCAGAGGATTAATGAAGCAGTTTCAGGTTTTAGAAACAATGGTGGAGAAATTTCAGAGGAAGACATAATGGACAAACTGATGAATACATTGACAGCAAATTATGAAATCAAGATAAACATCTTGGATGAAACCATGAAATTTTCAAAATACTTAAAGAGGGATACTTTTCTCAGCAAAATATTTGCATTTGAGATATCAAGATTGAAGACAGAACCCAAAAGGGAAACAACTTTCAAAGCTTCAGTCCATGGTAAGAAATCCTTGAGTAGCTGTAGTAATAATGAGAAAGAAGAAGTGGATATAGAAATAGAAGAAATAATTGCTATGATTACCAAGAAAGAAAGGAAAGGTAAAGTAAAATATGAAGGAAAACTACCATTCAAATGTTTCTCATGCAACAAAGTTGGCCATTTTGCATCCAAGTGTCCTACCAGAGTCAAGAAGTTCAAATCAGATTACAAGCCCAAATATACTAAGGAATGCTATCATGCTAAAGATAGTGTAACTGATGATGATTCAAGAGAAGATGAAATTGGATTTTTTTCCATTAAATAAATTGAGAAAATGCTTGAAGAAATGGACAATGAAGATGAAAAGAAAGCACAAGAGTTAGCATTATTTTCCAAAGCAGACATAAGAATTGACTGGATCATTAACATCGAATGCTCACATCACATGACAGGAGACAAAGATAGATTTGTACATTTGGACAAGTACAAAGGTGGTATGGTTAGATTTGGAGATAACACTCCCAAACCTATCATAGGCAGAGGTTCTATTACCCTAGATGGAAAGAACAAGACAGATGATATTCTTTATGTTGATGGTTTACATCATAACCTACTAAGTGTTGGACAATTTCTTGACAAAGGATATCAGTTGGAATTCAAAGACAAAAAGTGCATATTAATAACAAACAAGGAGATATGATTGCATCAGGCTCTAAGAATAAAGGTAATGTCTTTCATCTCAATTCAGAAGTAAGTTGTTTTGTTGCAAAAGTAGATGACAGTTGTCTATGGCACAAAAGACTTTGTCACATCAATTTTGACAACATAGTAAAGATAAGAAATGTAAAGGCAGTAAGAGACCTTCCTAGTATTTCAAGGCCAATTGATACTCTGTGCAGGGAATGTGTGATGGGGACGCATGTAAGGAGCTCATTCAGAAGCAAGCAAAACTCAGTAGAAAACAAATTGGATCTAGTGCATACAGACTTATGTGGTCCTACTCAAACAAGATCATACTATGGAGAAAGGTATTTTATTTTGTTTATTGATGATTTTTAAAGGATGATGTGGGTTGCATTCTTAAAGGATAAGTCTGAAGCTTTTGAGAAGTTCAAAATATTCAAATTTAAAGTTGAAAAAGAGTCTAGATCAAAACTAAAGTGTCTAAGATCAGATAGAGGAGGACAATTCACCTCTGGCCATTTTTATGAGTATTGCGAAGAACATGGGATAAAAAGGTAGTTGAGTGCTCCTAGAACCCCTCAACAAAATGGGATTTTAGAAAGAAGAAATAAGATCATACTTGACATAGTGTGCACTATCATGATAGAAGTAAAAGTTGCACACACCTATTGGAGAGATGCAGTCATTACAATTGTTTATACTATCAACAAAATACAACTAAGGCCAGGCACAGACAAAACACCTTATGAACTTTGGTTTGATAATGTACCTATAGTAAAATACTTTAGAATCTTTGGAAGCAAGTTCTACATCAAGAGAGATGATGGTGTTGGTAAGTTTGATGCCAGAAGCGATGAAGGTATTTTCCTTGGTTACTCTACTAAAAGCAAAGCATATAGATGTTTTAACTTGAGATTGAAAAAGATAATTGAAAGTACACATGTGAATATTGATGAGAAGTTTATGATTCAAGAGAGGTATTATGATTATGCACCTATGATTGAAGATGAACCCATGCCTAGCAGTAAGGAAACTATTATTGAAGAAATGTTTGATTGTATTTGTGTAAATTGCAATGACCCTGAAACAAGAAAAGAAGAATCTCAGATAACAGATGAAGATGTCACACCTAAAGTTTCAAAATTCACAACCAGATACCATTGAAAGGAAAATATCATTGGAGATCAGAGCAGTAGAGTTTTGACAAGATCTAAAGAAAAAGGTTTAACAGTTGATGAAGAGCTATGTTTACTTTCACAAATTGAACCTTTAAGTGTTTAAGATGCATCTAATGATTCAGATTGGTAGAAAGCTATGAAAGAATAATTAGATTAGATAATCAAGAATGATACATGGGAACTGGTCCCTAGATCTTGTGACAAAAATGTGATTGGAACAAAGTGGATATTTAGGAATAAGATGAATGAGGAAGGTACAGTGGTAAGAAACAAAGCAAGACTGGTATGTAAAGGATATGCACAAAGAGAAAGAATAGACTACACTGATACATTTTCCCCTGTGATAATAATGGAAGCTATCAAGTTGTTTTTGGCCTATGCAACATTCAATAACTTTAAAGTATATCAAATAGATGTCAAGTCAGCTTTTCTGAACAGTGAATTGAAGGAAGAATTCTACATAGAACATCTTGAAGGATTTATTTTATCAAACAAACCAGACATGTTATACAGACTAAAGAAATCCCTTTATGGACTTAAACAGGCCCCAAGAGCTTGGTATGAGAGACTTGATGGTTACTTGACAAAGATTGGATTCAAAAAGGGAGCAGCATATTATAACTTATTCATGAGAGAGACACCTGATGGACTACTACTTGTTTCTATCTTTGTTGATGACATTATATTTGGAGGTAATGACAAGATTATTGTAGAATTTGCCAAAGAGATGCAAAGTGAGTTTGAAATGAGCATGATTGGACCTATCAAATATTTTTTGGTATTGAATTTAAAACAAACAAACAAAGGCATATTCATAAATCAAACTAAGTATGTGAAGGAGATATTGAAGACTTTAAAAATGGAATATTGCAAACTAGTAAGCACCCCCATGATAACAAGAAGCAAGATTTCTAAAAAGGATGATTCCACAACAGTTGACAAGACACTATACAAATCTATGATTGGAAAATCATATATAAGTACTCAATCTAGACCAGATATTTCTAATGCAATTGGCATTGTTGGAAGATTTGCAACTGAACCTAAATGAAATCGCCTAATGGCAATAAAAATAATATTCAGATACTTAAAGGGGACTATAGACTATGGTTTATGGTATCCCAACTTAGAGAATATACAACTTCATATTTATACAAATGCAGATTGGGTAGGTTGTGTTGATGACAGGAAGAGTACCTCGGGAGGAGCAGTATTTCTTGGAGATAGGTTCGTTACTTGGACAAGAAATAATTAGAATTGTATCTCTCAGTGGACAACAGAAGTTGAGTATGTTGCAACAACATTGAATTGTTCAACAATGGTTTGGATTAAACAGATGGTTAAAGACTTTGGTATTCAGATTGATTATCCTATTGTTATTCACTGTGATAACACTAGCACTATCAATATGTCAAAGAACCCTATGATACACACAAAGACAAAACACATTGAGATCAAATATCATTTTCTAAGAGAAAAAATTGCAGACAAAGAAGTAAAGTTGGATTATGTGAGAACTAAAGAACAATTAGCAGATATTTTTACAAAGCCTCTATCAAAAGATATTTTTGAGTATCTCAGGGAGAAGCTGGGATTAATTCCATTTACCAAGTCTGATTAGAATTTGTAGCAAGAGCATCAGTCCTTGGTGACTAATGAGTAGTTGACTACTCTACTTCTAGAGTAGTACCTGTGCTTAATTTTTTTTGGCACCCTTTGCTATTTATGTCAAAGGGGGAGTATATAGTTAGGGGGAGCATATACTCTAGGGGAGTATACAGTAAAAAAAAAAAAGTAAAAAGAGATGCAATAGTTAAGATGAGCTTTTGATGAGGATATTGAGAAGATTGTAAAAATAAGGAGGATACTTTGGGTTGAAGGTGTTTTTCATATCATATGTTTCCATCAATGTTAAAGGGGGAGATTTTTGGAGATTTGATTTTGTGCAAGTAGTTGATTGTATGTTTGTCATTGATGACAACATATAATATACATCAGTGTCTTGTAAGCAATTATCAGTACAGATATTATGGAACCTTGCGTGTTTACATATATGTTGTAGACATGTTCTGGATGCAATGTTCATACACGCAGATTCAGATATGCAGTTTTAGTTAAGTTATGTTAATCTATTTTGGCAGTTACAGTTTCTATATATTATCTGTTAAGAGCTGATGTATTTACATTGTTTCTTGAGTTGCGCCTATCTTCAAGATATGTGTATTTTTATTCATGTTTAGTTATGATTTAATGATGATTATCCAAAGGTGCTAAATGTGTTTTAACAAAAGCATGTTGTTTAAGTTAATTTGGTAGAGCCGACTATGTGAAGCGATGCGTCCACTCATTTTGAGTTGCGTGGTCCTAACTTTGATTGCGTGCTTAGTTAATCTGACAAGGAAGTTTTTGAAGTGTTTCCTATAGCTATGATGACCTTATCCTTGGGGAAGATACATATACTAGTTCAAATGTGATCGCTAATGGTGAAAATGAAGTGAAAAAGATAAGACAGAGCATAGCATAAAGTTAGACAGTAAAGCTACATCATTCATCAGTTGAAGATCTATGTGAAGAAGCATAAGAGATTACAATTCACTAGAACTGATCAAGATAGTAGGTCTACTCAAATAGTTCATTATCAGATATAGTGTATATCTGCCTTACATAAGGTTGCAGTCTTCACCATTTGAGTAGTGAGCTCTTGGACAGTGTATCCTCACCCCTAACAGGGTTATTTGTAAAAGACTCCTAATAGGGTCTGACCTTTGACCAGGTCTCTGTACTTATTGCATTGTAAAGATCAACTTCTAACAAGGGTTGAAAAATCTTCTAACAAGGATCATTATAAACTAGTACACTTATTTGTGGGTGCTAATTCCCACTGGGGTTTTTACCTAATTTGGTTTTCCCATTACCAAAATTGTGTTGTTCAATTCTGTGTTATCTTGTTGAGTTTATGTTTAAATTTATTCTGTACTTTATTGAAAAATAATTGAATATTTTAGATAATTGAATCACCCCCCCTCTTAGTTATCTCTTGGGACTATTCCTAACAAAACAAAGAATATCTTCCACACAATGAGACAAAAAATTTCTATCATGGAAATGGGCTATAAGGGGAAAAAACGATGGGGTTGTTTACGAACAATAAGAAAATACCTTGTTAAAAGTATAACCTTATTATAATATATGGGGAATTTGCATGCATTCAGGCTCACTAATTAGAGCTCACTACTCAAATGAAAATCCTCAGGATACAACCCTTAGGAAGACTCATTGCCTTAAAAATTGATCACTACAATGATCTACAAGTGGTTTTGAACTGGATAACAACATCTACCTTATGCCAAAGTCAATTAAATTGAAGCACAACCATGATCTCTAATCTAATTCTCTCTAAATTCTTCAAATGAGCAACTTATCCTTCAAGAGATCTTCACAACTTCTCTACAAGAAATCTCTAGCGTTCGCAACCAATCTTCCACTTCTCTGCCTAATGATTTATTCCCAAATTCATCATATTATGCCAAGAACTATTAGAATAACTCAGAGGGGGGGGGGGGGGGGAANGGGGGGGGGGGGGGGGGTGAATCAGTGGCCTTAAAATAATTCCAAAAGATCCAACCAAAAACCTATATCTCAAATATAATACCCTCTAGTTTTCTTATAGTTCCCAATCATCAAGATGTATGTCATAAATAATTCTAACAAATATAAACTGCTTGGTAAGATATATTGTTTATCTTTTCTAGCCTTTACCGAGTAGTAGTAAATAAACTTAGTGTTTAACTGACCAATCCAATTTCAATAATGTGTAAATAAAAATATCAATGCAATGAAACATACACATTTGACACAAATTTTAATGTGGAAACCCTACCAAGGGAAAAACCACCCAGGACTGGTAACCCAAAATATTTTCACTCTTCTGAAGTGAGATCAGTGAACAGACAACCCTGTTAAAGGTTACAATACACACTACTAAGCGCAACCTTGTTAGAGGATTTAAAACTAAAATTTTGTCCTTTGACCTAGCACTCACTATGTTGTCAACAAGAAAACCTTTTGATACTCTTGAGTATCTCAATACAGTAAGGTCTGTTAAATCCCACTCAGTTAAGAGATTTTCTTAATCAATGGTTAAACTGATACAGTAAATGATCTATTCAAAATACAACTTTAACTTGCAGATATTCAGATCTATTGTTAGTCCAATAATACCTCTTTGATCAATATGCTCTTTAGTTCATTTTCTCTCTTCCTTTTTTTTTCTCAGTGAATGCTATGTCCTCTGTTGCTCGGTGTCTACAAAATTCCTTGGTAGTGTTCTTCAGTCCGTATGATTAGATCTGCATGAAGACTTCTATCTTCACTAGAATTATACTCAACATTCCTCTTCTACTAATGAATTCCTTGTCTCTTTATATAGACATGATTAGCCGCTCAATCTCCTTGTTTTTGTCATACATCACTTCTTGATCTGTAAAACTCACCATGCTTGCTTTATTTTTTAAAGCTTTTCTTTAGCTTTATTTCACAAAACTCTCCATGATAACTATGAATAAAATGTGCTTTAAATCTCTTTCCTTTCTTTAGTTTAACTGATCATTGAAAATAAAGCAATTATTCAACCCCTAAATATAGGTCGACCAGCTAAGTAGTTTTGTCATTTAACTTCAGTTTGATCGGTCATCAACTCCAGTTATACTCGGACACTTACTTCAGTTATGCTCGATCATTGACTTTAATTATTATCGGTAAATAGCTCTTTCTCGATAACACTTTCTCGGTTACAATAGTGCTCGGTATACACTATGAACTTCTCAGTGTTCACTGTCCATCCGTGTGCATTATTCGTCAGTGTTTACTGTCACTCGATGTATACATACCTTTTATGTTTTACTGACAACATAAACTTTGTCTCTTCATATCTTTAAGGTTATGATATTATGTGTTTTAATAGTCAAACCATATCAAGTTGAAATCAATGAAAATATAATATATTAATTGATTTAATGTCTTACATTCACTTTTTCATATTGGTGATCATCAACTTATCATCTTCAAACATTCAATCAGTTATAGTTCATCAATCTCTCCCTTTGGTATTGATGGAAACATGTAACTAGTACTAGTACTATGAAATATGTAGTGTAAAACATGCCATAACATACCAAACTTATTGTTCTATAACCAATTCAAATATTTGAATCTCAGTAAGCTCTTCTAGCTTAGATTTGATTATGTTGTGTTCTCTCCCTTTCTTCATTCCCTTTAATGGATAGTTGTAGCAATTTTATCTTCTGATTATGTCTCTCCCTTTCTTGTGGAATCTCTTCTCCCTTTTCTGGATAGATATGTAGTGTTAACTCTTTCCAATTCTCTCCCTTTGATGGATGGTTACTTCATTGAATATATCTCTCCTTAGATTTTCTTCTCCCTGATGGATTTTTGATATTTCATTGAATATCTCTCTCCCTTTGACAACAATGCCAAAAAAAAAATACAGCTCTATAGTAGCCAACAATCTTTGTCTCCCTTTTAAGATTTCTCTCCCTTTAGTGGACTGATATGTCATTGCAGCCCATATCTCATTTTGCATCAACATGATTAATATTCTGATAATGTTTAGGCTAATGCAGCCTCCAAGTGAACTTAGTGACCAATAGACATGGGATGAACCCCTAGTCTATTCCTCAGGTACTCAAATGTATCTTTTGGAAATGGTTTTGTGAATATGTCTACTAGTTGTTCTTTGGATTGTACATATTTCAGTATCACCTATTTCTCTTGTACTTGTTCCCTCAAGTAATGATACTTAATAGCTATGTGCTTTGTCTTAGCATGCATCACATGGTTCTTTGAAATGTTTATAGCACTTTTATTATCACAATAGATAATTATTGGGTCAAGAATCTCCTCATTCATACCTTTCAACAAATGCTTGATCCATGTAATGTTCGAGAAATTTGCAGAAACAGCTAAATATTCTTCTTCTACAGTTGATGTGATATGCATCCTTGTTTTTTACTTATCCATGTGACAAGTCTCTCACCCATAAAGAATGCTCCTCCTATAGTGCTCTTTCTATCAATTATGTTTCCAACCCAATCAACATCAGTATAAAATTGTAGCTTAAATTTGCTTTCTTTATTGTATCACAAACCATAGTCTTCAGTATTCTTCAGATACCTCAAAATTATTTTAACAATAGTCATGTGTGATTCCTTAGGATTAGCAGAAAATCTTGTAACTATACCAACTACATGTGCTATATCAGGTCTAGTGTATACAACATACATTAGTTTGTGAATGATATATTTTTATAAGGTCTGATTTACCTCAATTGTCTTGTCTTCCTTTGTCAATTTGCATCTAGTTGCCATAGGTGTTCCGACTGATTTTGATTCCTCCATCTTGAATATCTTCAGAACTTCTTTGATGTATTTGGATTGTGTGATGTAGATGCCTTCATCATGTTGTAGAATTTGTAGGCCAAGAAAAAAATTGATCTCTCCAAACATTGAAATTTCTAATTCTTTTCTCATTTCATCATAAAATGACTTGCATAACATATCATTACCTCCAAATATGATATCATCAGTATCTCCTTTCAAATATAGATTACTGTTGTCACTTGTTCTAATAAATCCAACACTAATGAGATAAGAGTGAATTATTTCATACCATGATCTCAGTGCTTGTTTCAATCCATACAAGGCTTTGTGGAGTTTACAAACCATGTTCCTCTTGTTAGGATCAACAAATCCTTCAGGTTGTTCAATGTATATATCTTCTTCTAGTATTTCATTTAGAAATGCAGATTTAACATCCATTTGGTATACTTTGAATCCTTTAAAAGAAACATAAGCAAGTAGAATTCTTACTCCTTCAAGTCTAGCAACAGGTGCAAAGGTTTCTCCATAATCAATACCTTCTTATTTTGCATACCCTTTGCATACCAGTCTTTCTTTTTTCCTTGTGACTTCTCCATTCTCATTAAGTTTGTTTCTAAAAATCTGTTTGGTGCCAATGACATTTTTTCACTCAGTCTAGGTACTAATGTTGATGTTTTATTTTTCTCAATCTGTTCAATCTCTTCATTCATTTCACTATCCCATTCTTGATTTGCAAGTGCAACATTAATAGATTTAGGCTCAAAATCACAAATAAAACATCTAGTGTTAAGAGACTTACTTCTTGTTCTCATTCTTGCTATTTTGTCTCTAATGATCTGGTCCTGTGGATGGTGTCTTCTAACATATTTAGCAAGTACATGTGCATATCTCTATTCTTCATTTTGATCTTCATCCTGATCTTCATTATCACTCTGTTCAACATTGTTAGCATTTTCTCGATTCTCAGTGTGTGCAACCTGTTGCTCGGTTGCATTGTTATGTCACTCTGGGAAGGTGTCAGGTTCTTCAATGTAGATAATTGTTTTGTAATCTTAAGGTTCCTTTCTTCTTTCCTCATCATTTTTCTCAGCAAATTCATCCACTTTAACATTTGCACTTTCAATGATTTTGTTAGAATATTTTCTCACACATTTATAAGCTTTTCTTTTAGTAGAATATCCTAGAAATATTCCTTCATCACTTTTAGAGTCAAGTTTCCCATTTCTATCATCTTTTAGTATATAACATGGACTTCCAAAAATTCTAAAGTAACTCACATTTGGTGTGTATCCATACCATAGCTCATAAGGTGTCTTATTTGTGTCTTTATTCAATTGAACTTGGTTTAGTATATAGACTGCAGTACTTACAGCTTCTCTCCAGAATGTTTGTGTGATTCCTTTTTCAATCATCACTATTCTAGCATAGTCAACAATTGATCTATTCCTCCTTTCAGAAATCCCATTTTCCTGTGGTGTTCTCAGTGCAGAAACATGTCTTGTAATCCCATGCTCATTACAAAATTTAGTGAATTCTTCAGAAATAAATTCTCCTCCTCTATCTGATCTTAAACATTTCAGTTCTTTTCCACTTTTTTTTCAGCTTTAGCTTTATACCATTTGAACATCTTAAATGCTTCAAATTTATCTTTTAAGAACATGAGGATCATCATCCTAGAATAGTCATCAACAAATAGAATAAAGTATCTATCACCATAATAGCTCTTTTTTCTCATTGGTCCATATAAGTTATTAAATACTAACTCTAGAATAGCATTAGATGTGTAGGTTTTTCTCTAGAAACTAGACTTTGTCATTTTTCCTATTTGACAATTCTTGCACATAACATGGTAGGGCTTTGAAATACTTGGTAAGCCTCTCACTTTTCTTTTCTTACTTATCTTAACCATGTTTTCAAAATTTACATGACATGACCTTTTATGCCACAACCAAACATCTTCATTTCTATCCAATAAACAAGTGGTCTCAATATCATCAAGTTAGAATAGATTACCTTTTGTTTGTTCACTAGTACTGATCAACTTTCCTTTTTAATTATCGATCATTACCTTTTTGTTCTCAAATGCAACTCGGTGTCCTGTGTTGTTCAGTTGTGAAACACTCAGTAAATTATAGTTAAGTCCTTTCACCCAATATGCATTTTCACATATGATAAGATTATTCAACATGATCGTACCTTTTCCTTCAACTGGGCAAGGTGAGTCATTACCCATCCTAACTGATCCACCATTATAATATTCAAAAGTTTCAATTTTTTTTTTATCTCCAATCATGTGATGAGTATAGCCACTGTCAATAATCCAGACATCATTTTTGCTAAATTTATATATGAGAGCTATTTCTAGATACCTTTCTTCTTCGTCTGAATCATCCTTCATAGCAACAAAAACTACCTCAATATCTTCATCAGAATCAGTGTCAGAATTTTCAGATTTGTTCTTGGCTAGGTAATAAGCCTTCTTTCCTTTGTATTTTTAATCTTCGTTATCTCTTCTATCAAACTTATTTTCATATGATTTTTCATGGTTTCTTTCATCCTTTCTCTTGTTAGGGCATCTAGCTACAAAATGTCCAATTTCTTTGCAATTAAAATAGACCAATTCTAATTTACCTTTATATGT
The DNA here is from genome assembly GCA_018584345.1 of Thuja plicata. Lineage (NCBI taxonomy): Eukaryota > Viridiplantae > Streptophyta > Pinopsida > Cupressales > Cupressaceae > Thuja > Thuja plicata. The sequence continues at coordinate 1,925,698 of MU224826.1, read as the reverse complement.
TTCTTTACCTCTATGTTATCTCTTATCCATTAGTGCTTCAAGTTCATCAAGTTCTTGTTCATCACTATCACTATCACTATCATTTCTCACAGTGTGTTTGTTACTAGATTTTATTATTTTCATAGAAGATTTGAATGCAGACTCAATAGTAGGTAAGACACTATTTTCATAGTTGTTCATCTCAAATGAAATAATTCTACCAATCAAACTATCAAGAGTAACATTGTTACTAGATACTGCTCTCATTTCTTGAATTACAGATACTCTAATAGCATAAACATGCACTAAGGTTCTTAGAATTTTACTTACCATTGTTTCTTCCTCAAGTACTCCTCCTACTCCATGGATAGCATTAACAACTTCTTTGATTTTGTAACTATACTGAGTCATGTTCTCTCCTTCTTTCATTCTCAAGTCATCAAACTTCCCTCTTAGGCTTTCACCTTTACCTCTCAACACATTTGCATCTTCTCTATGTACTAGCTTGAGTTTGTCCCACATTTTCTTTGCAAAGGTGCATGATTTCACATCTTCAAATTCAGCATCAGTTAGTGAAGAAGCAAGTTCTATCATCATAGAATTGTGTTCATGTTTCTCTCTCAATTTATCAATAGTCAGATGTCCAGTGGGTGTAACATATTTAGTATCCAAGTGTTGTGTAACATCATTTCCAATACCTGATAGATGAAGTCTGATCATGCTTTCCCATGATTCAAAATTTTCCTTTTTCAACTTAGGCACATCCCTTTTACTCATCTTGTGATCTTTAGCTTAAGTCCTTTTAAACTTTTCTTCCAAGCACCAAAGCTCTGATACCAATTGTTAGAATAACTGAGAGGGGGGGGGTGAATCAGCGGCCTTAAAATAATTCCAAAAGATCAAACCAAAAACTTATATCTCAAATATAATACCCTCTAGTTATCTTATAGTCCCCAATCATCAAGATGTATGCCATAAATAATTCTAACAAATTTAAACTGCTTGGTAAGATATATTATTTATCTTTTCTAGCCTTTACCGAGTAGCAGTAAATAAACTTAGTGTTTAACTGACCAATCTAGCTTCAATAATGTGTAAAGAAAAATATCAGTGAAATGAAACATATACACATTTTACACATAGATTTTAACGTGGTAACCCTGCTAAGGGAAAAACTACCTAGGACTGGTAACCGAAAATATTTTCACTCTTCTGAAGTGAGCTCGGTGAAGAGCCAACCCTATTAAAGGTTACAATATAGACCTTATTAGAGGATTTAAAACTAAAAGTTTGTATTTTGACCTAGTACTCACTATGCTATCAACAATAAAACCTCTTGATACTCTTGAGTATCTCAATACAATAAGGACTATTAAATCTCACTTGGTTAAGAGATTTTCTGAATCAATGGTTAGACTGATATAGTAAATGATTTGTTCAATATAAAACTTTAACTTGCAGATATTCAGATCTATTTTTAGTCTAATAATACTTCTTTGACCAATATTCTCTTCAGTTCCTTTTCTCTCTTCCTTTTTTCTACTCGGTGAATGCTCTATCCTCTATTGCTTGGTGTTTGTAGAATTCCTTGGCTCTATTCTTCAGCCTATATGATCAAATCTGCATGAAGACTTCTATCTTCAGTAGAATTATACTCAACATTCCTCTTCTACTAATGAATTCCTTGTCTCTTTATATAAACATTATTATCCTCTCAATCTCCTTTTTTTTTTCGTGGATCACTTCTTAATCCATAAAACTCGCCATGCTTTCTTTATTCCATAAAGTTCTGCTTTAGTTTTATTCCGCAAATCTCTCCATGATAACTATGAATAAAATGTGCTTTAAATCTCTTTCCTTTCTTTATTTTAAATTATCATTGAAAATAAAGAAATCAATTAGTCAATCCCTAAATATAGCTCTGCTAGCTAAGTAGTTTTTTTGTTCTTTAACTTCAGTCCTGATCGGTCATCAAATCTAGTTATGCTTGGTCATTGACTTCAGTTATGCTCAGTCATTGAATTTTTTTATTATCGGTAAATAATTCTTTCTCGGTAACACTTGCTCAGTTACTGTAGTGCTCAGTATACACTATGAACTGCTTGGTGTTTACTGTTCATCAGTGTGCACTACCTGTCAGTGTTTACTTTCACTCGGTGTATACAAACCTTTTATGTTTTACCGACAACATAAACTTTGTCTCTTCAGATCTTCAAGGTTATGATATTATGTGTTTGAATAATCAAACCATATCAAGTTTACATCAATGCAAATACATTACATTAACTGATTTAATGTCTTGCATTCACTTTTGTAGCTTGGTGATTATCAACTTATCATCTTCAAACATTTAATCAATTATAATTCATCAAAGAACTAGGTCATTCAAACCTAATTCATCATCATGCCAAAAATCATGCTCAAATCCTTTTCTAACCATAAAAACCTATCCATGGCCTACAACCATCACTTTGAGATCATAAATCTCCCAGATTTCATGGTTTAGCACTTGCACAACAGGATTTACCAACTAAGTCGGCCAAGAACATGAATAATAAAAAATATATAATTATTGACCAAAAAATCCACCAATCTGATCTTTCTAATCTATGTTTATTTCAAACTCATCAAGTACATACTTCAATAAAATCTTATAACATCATTATAAACACTCAAACAATCAAATCCACCACAACCATTGGATTTTCCAGCTCTTTTTCACTAAACCTAAAGAACACTATCACCACATTTTGAGACAATAAGATTATGGCTTGTAGACCTCTGAAGTACAAACCCTCTGAGTTGAAGTCATATGAGTATGCCTCCAACACACTCCTAGGTTCTCTTCATGAATTATAACTTTATTGTGCACACTAAACCTCTTTATGTCTTCCTATCGATAAAGTATGTCACACTATCTTCCAGTCACCTTTTGTAACCTGATTACATGTCCAAATCATCATGAGACCTTTTTTAACTTTGGGTGAACTAATTAAAGACCTTCATCATCCTTCCTCTATGTTCACCACTTCATCTCCACAATATCTACCTCCTACTAGACCTTTTGCATTCTTCTCCACTAGCTAACTTGCAACAACTAAGTTAGCAATAATCAAATAGATCTTCTGATCAGTTCTTCTATTTCCTTTATTCCTCTAATATGTTGACATAAATGAAAACACACACAATATACCAATATGCCAAAAATCCCCCCCTTTGGAATTTATGGAAACATGTGATATGAAAAATAAGTAATGCAATCAGAAACCAACAATCTCACTCCTAAAAAGATAATTAACAGTACTATCAACAACCTGCATCATTATTTTTTAGAGTCTCACTAATAATTCTCTGCTTTGGTTCTTCTCCCCCTATTACCATGCTCTCCTCTCTTCCAATATGATTACATACTCTTCTCTCCACTATCTTCTCCCCCTTAGATATACACCACACATCTTAGCTAACTTTTATCTTATATGGAAGTGTGCATTAACTTGCATCTCTTATCTGATATGTTCCTTCTTATCTTCTCCTCTGATACTTTTTTTTCTTCAAAATCTACTTCTCTTGTATATTTTCTTCTCTTTTTCACTTTCTCTTTATAACTCATAGTATTTCACCTCTATTTCTCTCCCCATTTGACAGCAATGAAAAATTTGTATCAATTTTTCTTATAATACTTTCTTTGTCATAACAATGCCTTCTTCCTTTTCCTTTTCTACTTTTACTACCTTGTCAACCTCATCTAGATTTCTTGCACATACATACCTTTGAGACATCCATACATTTATCAAACACTAAACTCATCGATTCCTTCCTTGGAGCTCGCTACAAATACTCAACTTTATATTAGATAAATTTTCCTTATCATGCCTACTACTCCCCCTTAGTAGTAGCCTACATACGTCAATCTAGTTTTAATGATATCTTCATGAAGCTCTTCTAGACTGATGCATCATTTTTCATCTTAGTGTTGTTTGGGAAGAGAAATTCCTTTTGAATTGCCTTTGGATCTTACTGAAATAGATCACATATCTATTTTAGCCTTGTTCTTCTTTCTTCTTGTCCTCTTCTTATGCTTTTGTTCCTTGTCTCCTTTCTCCTTTCCTTTTCCTTTTTATTTGATATTCCCTTTAACATGCTTGTCTACCATGTCTTCTATTTTTCTTCTATTTTCACTATTTACTCTCATTCTTATGTCTTCTACTTTGGTGTTGTTTCTATCCATTTCCTTTCTTTTTTAACTTCTAGTAAGAAGCTCAGATATTTTGTATTTGATTTACAGAACAAATCTCTGCTTATTTTTACATTTATTTGTAATAGTACATTGTCTTGCAATGTGACCAAACTTATTGCATGCAAAATATTTACCCATTACCTTTTAAGAGTGCTAGTCTTCTTTCTCATACTACTACACATGCTTGGATCATGATCATCCCTTCTACAATCAAAACATAGATATCCTTTTTTGAATCCACTTCTTTGTGTTCTTATTTAAGGACTTACCTATGAACTTCATAGGCTTGTTTTTTGACTTCTTCTTGATCTTTTTATTCTTCTTCCCTGAGTTAGAATTTCTTTTACTAGTCTTAGAGAACTCTCCCTTTTGTAGTCTAGTGTCACTTTTTTTATTGACCTTCTCTGAAGTAGCAATGCCTCAATCTTAGTTGAACTAATCTTGAGTTTTTTTTTAAGATCATTTGCAATCCTGAGCTCTTCTTCCATGGCTCCAACCCACTGATCATCAATGTAAGCTTTGTACATTTTTATGGCATCAATCTTAGATATTAAAAAAATTTGATCTTCCATAGTTTTTTGATACTATGAGTTGAATTTAACTTCAAATGACTTTTTGCTTTTGTTCTCCTTAATTTGTATGTCATCATACTCCTTATGATATTGATCATTGAAATTATCATAATTCATTGATCCCTTTTCAATTATTGTTATATTTGCATCTATTGTCCCTTCCTTTTGAAATACTGACCTTTTTGCACTACTCTTGATTGATTCTCATTGGAAGTTTCCATAAAAAGTATTTCTCTTTGTTCATCTATTTTGTCTTTGTAAGTACCAAACTGGCTTCTACTATAGTGAATAAGTGGGTGACTATCTTCTAAATGATTCATTTTTTCATATCTTGATATCATTGGCTTTAACCTTGAATCTAGCTTTTCTCCTTTTATTGCATCATCTTCATCAATAATTTCCTTTGAGATCCTATACATTGGATTTAGCTATTGTTGGTGCATAACATCTTCGAGGTTGACTCCTTGTCTATATTTTCATGATATGTTATTAATTTTCTCAATCTAGGTGATCTAATAATTTATTCCTTTATTATTCAGATGGAAGACACTTCTCTTTCTCTTTCATCCAAATCCAAATTCATTTATGGAATTATTCAAAATCTTGCATCCTTCATTACTAAAGTGTATAGTGTATCCTTATTCAACTAATTGACCAACTCTGAGAAGATTGTAAGTCAAATCAATAACATGTAGTACATTACCTATGTATTATTTTTATGTAAGAAAATAGTGCATCTTACCTTGATTCTCCTTTTAGTGTTGTTACCCCATATAAAAATTCCACCATCATATTCTTCATAGTTCACAAACTTGCTTATGTCACCAGTCAGATGATGTGAACATACACTTTTTATCAGCAAGTCATTTTTAGTATGTCTTTGAATGATTGAGACCTTTTCTTCTTTAATAGCACAAATCATAGAGTTCTCAAGGGTAACATTTTCAACAACACTACATAAATAAACATTTCTAGAAGAGATGTCATTGGATTTGGTCTTCTCGATAACACACTTATCATGAACATTACTCATAATATCTAGGAATTTTGCAATAGTAAAACTTGAAAAATTCTCACCTTCAAAGTTATCTTCCCTCTTGATAGTACCACTTTCATTCTTCTCTGATTCTGTATATATTTTCTCATTACTAGTCATGAAGTGGGATCACCTACTATGAATAGTTTATTTGTCTTCTTTGACATTTTGAGCACTTAGGGTTAACCCATCTTCTTGAGTAGTTAATATTTCATCCTTGATCACATTACTATCAAAAATATTGGTCATGACATCTTTAACAAGATTTTTAGTAATAACACTTGACATCATATATGTAGTCTTACGTTCATTTTCCATAATTATGACAAAACAAGTTCATCTTCACTCTTAACATTATTTGATTCATCATTATTGATTCCTTCATCATCAACAACATAAAAACACTTTTTCCCATCCTTAGACTAATCAAACTTATACTTTGGAGATATTTTCATACATCTAGAAGCATAATTTCCTATATTTTTGCAACAAAAGCATTTAAAAGGCATTTTTCCTTTGAACTTACCAGATCATTTAGATAGTCTCCTTTCCACTAGTGCTTCCAGTTCTTGAATATCTATTTCTTCTTCCTCAATTTCTCTCATCTTTTTTTCATACTTTGACACCCTTCTTGTAGATCCTTCACCTTGATCTGATCTATGCATGTCTATTTTTGATATAGTAGCTTTGAAGGCTGATTCAAATATGGGTAGAGAAAAACCAAACTCATTCATTTCAAAAGAAGATAACTTACCAACCAATATATCTCTTATCACAACTGCAACAATTTTGACTTCCTCAATAGAAACAAATTTGATTTTTTAATCTAGGGGCAGTGATCTTAGTACCTTTGAAACAATCTCTCCTTCAAAAAAAACACCACAAGCACATATGATGTTTGAAACTAATTCATTTATCTTAAACATGTAATATTTAATGTTCTCATCCTCAAACATTCTTATAGATTCATACCTTTCTTTCAGGCTTTGTAACCAAGCTTTCTTGACACATGAATCACCTTCATGTAGGGTTTCTAAATTTATTGAAATATTATGTGTAGTCCCTAACTTTATTACATTTATATATTTTGTATCTCATAGGGCACTTAGAAAAGCTTCCCTTTCTCTGATATTATACTCAAGCTGCTTCTTCTCATATGGTGTTTTTGTAGATAGAACTCAAAGAGGAGTGTAGGAGTTATTTGTGATGATCCAATATTATTCTCCAATTCATCTTAGATGAGTGATCATTCATCCTTTCCATATAGGTTCATTATTTCCATTCAAACCCAGGAATGTCCTTCTTGTAAGTTGCCATATTTGATCTCCCTCAATCTTGTTAGGCTTCCTTCAAGGGACCAAATCTCTAATACCAATTGTTGATAATATGGAAATAAGAAACTAAGAAGGGGAGGGTGGGGGGTTAATTAGTTGTTCCCAAAGATATGCACCTCAAACCCTTAGTTCTTAAAACCCCTATTTAGTGAACTCTGTTATTTCTGATCTGATTGAATGAAATGTGAAACAAGCATGCATAAACAAATTATAATATAATCCACATAATTAGACACAATATTTTTATCATGGAAACCTTGTTAGGGGAAAAACCATGGTGGGTTTGTTTACCAATAATAAGAAAATACCTTGTTAGATGTATAACCTTATTACAATGCATGGGGAATGCACATGCATGCAAGCTGACTTCCTTCAGCTCACTGCTCAAATAAAAATCCTTGGGCTAAAATCCTGAGGAAGGATCATTGCTTTACAACCTAATCACCACAATGATCTACAAGTGTTTTTGAACTAGATAACAACATATACCTTATGCCAAATTCAGTTCCATTGAAGCACAACCAAAATCTCTATCTAATTCTCTTTGACTCCTTTAGACAAGAAAATTAGCCTTTAGGAGATCTTCACAACTGCTCTGCAAGAAATATCTGGTGTTCACAACCAATCTTCTACTTCTGCACATAATGATTTTTTCCCTAATTCATCATCTTATACCAAGAACTAGGTCAACTGGTACAGGAACACCCATGGGTTTCCTAGACAATCCAAGTTACATTTTTTTGTGTGTGTGCCTTTAGGGAATTTTGGAATTTTTTTATTAAGGTCATGTTGACCAGAGTAGAAAGTGCAATAGGGTTTAGTCTTAGAGCCTTAGGACCTTTCTATGTTGGAATTAGGGACTAGAAGGTTGTAAAGCCTCCTAATTTGCACAAGTTAGATGATGATGTCAAAATGATTTCATTAGGGTCTAGAATGGTTTAGAACCATGTTTAAACCATAGTTAGGGTCTTTGGTAAAAAAATTTGAGCATTGAAACTCATTTAGTGGATTTTGCAAGAAATTGTCAAAAAGGATGTAAAAGTTGCATTTTGCAACTTTGCAACTTTGAAATGTTGCTCGAACAACATTGTCAAGTTTCTACAACCTGATTAAAAAGAGCCCTAAGAGGAAAATAACTACCTAACCGCCCTACATAAGACATGCATTAACCAGAATGCAAGGTTGGACACCCTTTGTATGGACAGTGATATGGAGAAATCAAGATTTTGTGTTGTTTTGTGTGCAATTTTCAATTATTTCATGACAATAGGTCTTTAAATGGATTGAAGCTTTCTCTGTAAATAATGCATGACTTAGAGTAGATTTTTTATTAATTTTGTTTGGAATTAGATAGGTGTTTTTCTTTCTTTTGTTTTCTTTTTGTAAATAAGTTTTGTTTGGCACTATCACTGGTTCAATCCAGGCAGTGTGCAAAGATGGAGTTCTAACTCACTTTTCCACCGTCCATTCTATATGGCCTCTTAAGAATAGTGAGTAGACTCCATGTACATATATTTTTCAAGATTTTGGGCCCTCAAATGCAGAGGAGTGAATTTAATGTCTTTCCCTAGGCGAGCAAGAGGTGAGCCTGGCTAGGGAAGACCAAGTTGCAGAGAGCATAACTTGCAGAGGTGGATAGCTAGAGAAAAATTTCCTTTTGGAGATTGAATTTAGGAGTCTTTAAAAAAATCAGTAAGAAGGAGAGGTTTTTACCAATCCAATGGATGGTCTAATTCATTCCATCCTTTTTAGAAGCTAGTGAAGACCTTAAAAACCCCTAAAACAACTCATTTTGAGTTAGGGTACTGTACGGAAGGTGGTGACCCCAAGACCCCAAAAATCCTTGAGGGGTTTGTAAATGTTCCAAGAATCCAAAGAAAATTTTTAGGGTTCCTTTGGAAGGGTTGGGAGAAAATCCATATTTTCTCGGAGAAGGAGACCTAATAGGGCTACTAGCCTATTAGGCATGTTTTGTGAAATATTGAAGAAATTGACTACATGGTTGAACTAGGTGGGAGTCCTAACACCCCTATTTGAGTGAGATATCATATTTAAAGACACCTCCACACCTATACAAGATTAAATTATGCATATGGAGGTTGCAAGCCTTTAATTTTATGCAAAGGTGAGAGTTTGTAAAGCTAGAATGCATCAAATGTAAGACTTGGTTGATTGGGTCTTTCTTGTTAGTTGGGTTGGTCAGAGTAACCATGAGATCAAAATTGGTTGAGTGTCCTATAGGTGCCAAGGAGTGTAGTGAAGACACCCTAAAAGTCTCTTGTAAAGACTAGGATATGAATCAGTGATTTATTGATCCAACCTCCCTAACAGATTGGTATCAGAGACCCAAAATATTTGGGATTGCATAGTGCATGTCAGATTATGAGTCTAATGGGTCCTCAATCATGGTGACTAATGTGGAATTGGCCAAGAAGGTTGATGAACAGGAGGAAGACAATAATATATTGAGGGAAATAATAGCCCAACTTGAACAAGCATTGACTAAAGTGCAGACCAAGACTGATGAAGTCAGTAACAAGTTGGAAGGGAAAGAAGCTAAGGGTAAAGAGGTTGAAAAAGAGGATAAAGTCCCTGAACCTGACACTATGTTGCAAGAAGAACCTTTCTTGAAGGCTTTGAAAGCCATGAGTGTAAAATCTCTTGAAGGGATACCATTATTCAATGGGAAGATGGAGGTAGATCTAGTTATGGACTGGATAAAAGGCATGGAGAATCACTTTGAATGTGATGGAGTCACAGAAGCTCAGAAAGTCAAGGTGGAAAAGTCAAGAATTAGAGGCTCTTCTTTGACATGGTGGAAGTTCTGTTGGTTGCATTTCTCATTTTTGTTGTTTTGCTCTGTTCCTGGTCTAGCCTTCTGCGAAATTTTTCAGGTTTTCATGCTTAACCCATGCCCAAAATTGTCTAAACCCTGCTAAAACCCTAGAAACCAAGTGTTAAACGATGCATTTTGAAACCCTTGGCCATGTCTTCTAATTCCTCGTTACCTTTTCCAAGTTACTTAAGACATGTGCTTTGAGTCAGGTCGCTTGATCGCTTTACCAGAATCGAATATGCTAAAACATCCCCTGACTTCGCTTTTTCCTTGTGTCATGTTGTCTTGTTAAGAAATAGAATATTCCCTCAGTATATCAAGACTTAGCAATTTCCTTTTGGTCGCGAGGTCGCTTGAACTTATATTATAAACTTTGAAAAGAATGGGACCCGCCTCAGTCGGGTGATCGCGAGAAGAATTGGCAATTCAAAGAAATGTCTTCCGACTTTGCGATTCACTTCATGTCGCATGGTCGCTGGATCAGCTCAGTCAAACAGTTAAGCTCTTCCTTCAGTCGCATGGTCTCGTGATTAAATGGTGGTTAAGAGATAACATTCACGACCTTGCGACTAGCTGTTTGATGTTAGTAAGATTACTCAGTCGGGATGTCGCTAGAAAAGGGGCGATGACTCAGTTATTCAGAAAGTGTTACATGGACAAAAGAAAAGATGACATCTATCACAGAGCTAATGGTTGTCAGGTAATTGCTAGAAGAAAGAAATGGATCACACGATAACAAGACTAAGGTATGTTTTCCCTCAGTCGTGAAGTCTCCTGATAATTGAAAGGTATGTGAAAATCTGAGGCGATTATGCGACAGCCGTTCGATGAAGAAGTAAAGAGATCTGACGGTGGTCGCAAAGTCTCGTGATAAAAGTTCCCCAGGGAAAAAGTCTTTCCGACTAAGCGATTAAGGTATGTCGCGAGGTCGTTGAAAATAGAAAAAGGCACGTGCTTCAAGTTAAAGGTAAAGACACAGGATCACCCGATTCAGTGACTGAAGGCTATCGTGTTATCTTGAAGTAAGAAATAATCTTCTAGCGACTTGGCGATAACTATGAAATGTTAAAGGTTAGCGGCTTGTCGCGTAGTCTGGAGAAGAATGCTTGGTTAAGGTTAACCCTGCGCGACTTAGATTTTGCTACAGTCGCCTGATCGCTGGAAAGACTTGGGTTAACCAAGGTAAAGAAAGACCATTGTCGCCAAGTCTGGAGATCAGACCATGGTTAAGAGAAGATGCTCGCGACAAAGAGACTTTATGAGGTCGCGAGGTCGCTGGATAAACAGGATCTATAAAAGCGGCGCCAAGTGGAGGAAGTGACAGAGGAGATCACCCGACGGCCAATCAGATGCATGAATTTTTGATTACTGTGTACAAAAGGTAGTTGAGATGTATGACAGAGGACGAATCACAGAGTGCCATGTCAGCTGTCTTAACCATTTTATGATTGCGCCAAAATTTAAATGATTTAAATTTGATTTCCTGTCACCTCGCTCAACTACGGCTAGGTTTTTGAAACGTTTCACGGCATATCAACTTAATTATAGAACTGACATTTCTGAATTCTGAGCCATGTACTCTGAATCCTTTGGCTATAAACAGGAGAGTGTGCATTCATTCCTATTCATCGTGTTTATGATCTCAGAGAAAAGTTATTATTTTAGAGCAAAGGTGATATTTAGAGCTGTAGCAGTGTTATAGATTGGTTGAAATTTCTGAGAGTTACAGAGAGTTGTGATCTTAGATTTGTTGCAGTATCGTTCTGTCTGAGATTCAAGAGCTAGCAAATATGAGTACTGCCATGAGTGTTGCATCAACCAGTGGAGGTAGTGGAGAGGAGCAGAAAGGCAAACCCAACTTCTCAGACGAGTTTCTGCAACTGCTGCCAGGGTCCACCCAGAATAGAAAGATTGATGTTGGTGAGTTCAAGGATGACTTCGTGAACATCAGAGATGCAGTGACCCCAGGGACAACAGGTTATTCTCTGTTTACCTACTTTTACAAGAATTCTGATAAGCCTATCCCTATATCAAACCCTTGGATATCTGGTTTGGGTAGGTTATTAGTGCCTGATGTTTTCCTTGATGTTGACCTATTTCTAGAATTGGCTAACCACTATGATGTATTAACAAAGACCATCAAAAGAGAAGATGGCACTAATCTGCTTGTGTTAAATAGAAATTCATTCATGCAAGAATTTGGCCTATTTAGCACCATGTCAACCAGAATTGACATGAAGAAACAAGAGAAAAGATATAGCAGTAAGCCTGGTGTTGCTAGAGGCTTATTAAAAAAGCATATGCCACAAGAAATTAGAGATCATATTCTTCCTCAGCCTGGACCATACCCATATTTTTACAAAGACATGCACTTCTATATGAAATACAATGCCTATGCTCTTTGCAGAGTATTAGGAATAG